>CATIWO010181470.1:0-18326 GCA_949673435.1 Macaranga tanarius
TGTTCGGATTTCAGAATATGATTAAGTGTTAATTATAACCTTAAAAGCTCAATAAATGGATTAAGAGAATAATTACTGTTGATAATGGGTGATTTGAGGTTAAGGATGTGACAGTTTTGGTATCAGAGCATTTGGTTGTGACACGTTTAGTATTTTTAAGTTGTTTATGAATTTAAATGAATCTAAATAAGTTTAAAAAATATCAAAAAATATAAATTAAAATTATTTAGTAAAAAATTTAAAATAAAATTATTTATTAAATAAGTTACTATAAAAATATAATTTTTTGTAATATTATATTTTTAAATATTTATATGAATAAAAATTTATATATTATATATTTAAAATTAAATTATTAATATATTAAAATTATAAGGTGGCTCATGAGCTCTTATTGGAGCTTGTTCACAAGATTTACGAGCTGAGCTTTACATAATTTGAGCTCGGTTCATTTACTAAACGGAGCTTCAATTTACGAACTCGAACGAGCTTTTATCGAGTCGAGTTCCGAGTAGATCACGAGTGGCTCGGCTCGTTTGCAACCATATTTTTTTGTGACGAATAGTTAATTTTGCATTATTTTTTAATTTAAATTGAACAAATTTTAAAAGAATATTTTTATACTCGTAAATAAAAAAAATATGAGCTACATATATTTATTTTACTAATTTATTTAATTTTTTACCTCAATTATAATGCAATTACATCAATTAACTTCATAATTGATAATGTTCGAGTCTAGAATTTTATAGTATATTTTTCATCTAAAAAAAATTTATTAGAATTTTCATAAATATTTTCTACATCAATTATAATGCAATGATTGTTTCTTCAATGGTATCATAAAAATCTTTTTGAGAGGTCCAAATCGTGAAGGGAACATTATAGCTAATACACTTGCACTTTTTTGTGGACATTTTTATTTTTATTTTTATTTATTTTTATTATGAAGGGGACTTACAGTTTTTTCATTATGCAAATCATATATAAGCTAAGACATTAGAAAGGTGTCTTACAAGATTTTATTTTATTCCTTTAATTAGTTGTTGTCTTCCTCAAAAAAAAAAAAAAAAAAAGTTGTTGTCACAACAAAATGATGATAAATAATGTAAAAGCCAATATGCAATAGATTAAATCTTCAATTTAAAGCACCTTAAAATCGATGTTCCAATCTACAATTCTATAGACTCAACAAAAACCACAAACATAAATTTTAAAATTTAATCATTTCAAAAACAAAATGAACATAATTATCAATTTTTTAAAAATAGATTTAATAAGATTTTTAATTCAAAATCTTAACAAAACTAACATGACTATACTACTATTTTTCTACACATCATTGTTAAGGATAGTCACTATTGTTTAAGTGTTTTTAAAATTGAAGTCAATTAACTAGTTTAACGATTAAAAATACGGTTCGAATTATAATTAAAATTAATAAATAAGTTCGAAATAAACATGCATATTTTTACTTATATATCATATTAAATCGGTATAACCGAATAATCAATCTAATTAAATAATAAATTAATATTATAACTAGTTCAACCACTGAATCGGTAAGAGTATAAACGAGTCGAACCGAGCTGAACTAAACTTTAACTAGTTCGAATTTGATTTGTTTATAATTGACCTGATCTCGTTATGCCACTTAGTATTCGCGAACTGTTCACAAGTTTAAATGAGTTAAATTTTTTTTCAAAAATAGAAAAATATAAATATAAATTATTCATTTAATAATTTAAAATAAATTATTTACTATACAAACTATTATAAAATTACAATTTTTTGAAACAATATATTTTTTAAATATTTAAATGAATAAAAATTTATATATTATAAATCTAAAATTAAATTAATAATACATTAAAATTATGAATCAACTTGCGAACTCTTATTTAAATTTGTTGATATACTTTACAAGCTGAATTTTGTATAATTTGATATTGACTCATTTATTAAATGAGTTTCAATATACGATATCAAAATGATTTTTATTGAGTTAAATTCTGAATAATTGGCGAGTGTCTTTGACCCTTCTACAAAGCCTTGCAAACCGGTTAGAACAATACTTTTCCCATTCTCATCAACTGAAAAAATCTCTAAAATAGAAAAATTTTAAACTGCCACGTGTCACTTCAAAGACCAAAAAAAAGTTTTTCCTAAAAAAAAGTACAACAGAGCAAATATAAAATTTAAAAAATATCATAATCTTAAAATATAAAAAAAAAAAAAATTTATTAATATCAGAATGGAATAAAACCAAAGATATCCTCTTTTCTTCTTCTTATCATACAAAGAATAAAAAATGGATATTCCCAATACTAACCCTTCGAATATTCTTCTCTTATACTTATATCACACCCCTCACCCCCCCTTTATTTATTCTCCCCCCGTTTTCCACTTTCCTTCCTTATTTTCTCGCCACCCAAACACTCCCCTTACTTGTTCTTTCATTTCAATAAAATAAAATATCAATCAATCAGCTATGAAGTTCGGCAAGAGCCTCAGCAATCAGATCGAGGATACATTACCTGAATGGCGCGACAAATTTCTCTCCTACAAAGAGCTCAAGAAGAGATTGAAGCTCATAGAACCGAACAGCGCCGCCGCTGGTGATAGGCCTAACAAACGCTTGAAACTCGACGCCGGTGGAGGAGGAGACTCTAAAGACGGGCCTATGACGGATGAAGAGATCGATTTCATTAAATTGTTGGAAGATGAGCTTGAGAAATTTAATACTTTCTTTGTTGAGAAAGAGGAGGAATATATCATCAGATTGAAGGTATATTTTCAGTTTTCTCTATTCTTTTTCGTTTTCTGTTTGGTTCCCGAGAAAATTTTTTATTCTGTTTTAGATTGGTGGAATAATATTTGCATTAAAGTAGCGAATGTTTAGGAGCGTATTAAGCATCGTTTACTGTGTGAGAGAATTGGATGCGAATGAAACGGCGTCGTTTGAATCGATAGATCTAGTAAATTCTGAGCGTTATTGTTACTATTATTATTTTACGACAGTAAACGGACAGTTAAATGCCGGTGTTTATTTGCCAACTGGCGCGCATCTATTAATATGCGGCTAGGGGAATTGTGCCTTGGTATATTCCTACAACGTGTGAAATTACAGATTTATCCTTCTCTCTGCCCTTTTCTTTTTCTGGTTCCTCAAATTTTGCCTCTATTTTTGTACAATTTTTTTTGACAAGGTCATATTTCATGACTATTTTTGATACGGTCCGTTACATGTATAAGCCCCCTTACATTTATACATCACTAAAAATGCACTTATAATATATATTTTATATGTTTTTGAAATTGAATAAATTGGTGTTTTTACTTTTTAGCATGTGTAATTAATTGTGTAGTAGGCAATTAAGTATTGAGGAATTTTATTTATTCTTTTGCCAAATTGGACGTCCCCATCTTGCCGTGTTAAAAAAGAAAATAGTGTGTACAGTACTGTACTTGCATCTGACAATGATGTGTATTGCATACGTAAAATTAAAAGTTACTATTTATCTTAGTTTAGGATTCCAAATCAAAAGTCAAATGGAGAATAAAGTTAGATTCAGTTAATTTGATTTAATTAGTGAATGATTTTACGTGCGTGATTCATAATGTTCTCTTGCTAACACTCACAACTAACGATCGTGACATCAGTGGAGATAAATTAACAATACAACACTTAAAAAATGCACATCTAATTTTAAATGTGATGCAGGAGTTGCAAGATAGAGTGGCAAAGGCAAAGGATTCCAACGAGGAGATGATAAAAATTCGCAAGGAGATCGTTGACTTTCATGGAGAGATGGTTTTACTTGAGAATTATAGTGCCCTTAACTACACAGGTATAGCTGCTGACTTTTTTGTTTTTTTGATCTTTTTCTATTGAGTTGATGACTTCTTGTGAGACTTATTTTATAAAAAATGTTTTTAACAGGATTGGTAAAAATACTGAAGAAGTATGACAAAAGGACTGGTGCTTTAATTCGCTTGCCCTTCATCCAGAAAGTCTTGCAACAGCCCTTCTTTACTACAGACTTGATATACAAACTTGTGAAAGAATGTGAGAATATGCTTGATCGCCTTTTACTCATAAACGATCTGTCGTCTTCGGTTGATCAGGCAGTTGATGGGGATGAAGCATGCGATCCTTCTACTTCTGATGCTACCAAAAATGATGGTCTGCTCAGAGTCCCCAAGGAACTTGCAGAGATTGAACATATGGAGAGCTCATATATGAAGAGTACAATTGCGGCATTGCGAGTGTTGAAGGAAATTCGAAGCGGAAGCTCTACTGTTAGTGTTTTTTCATTGCCTCCGTTGCAGATAAAAGGGTTGGAGGATGCTTGGAAAAAGGTTCCAATTCTGGAGCAGGAAGCCAAGTGATTATAATTTAATTACAAAAATAGGATCATATGCCACTTTGTTTTGTATCATCACTTTTTTTTCTGCTTTTCTGAGTTACCCTTCGTGCATAATATATATCCAGATCTTAGATACTAACACAGATGTAAAATGTTAAATTAAAGCTGGAATGACAATATATTATATAAGCACAAGGTCAGATTACCAAAACACATGGTTAGTGGTTACTTCTGTAATCGTAAGAGACCCTTTGGTGCTAGCAGGTGTTTGGTCTTTCAATTTCCTAAAAGAAATAGCCCAAAAGAGTAGGCTATTTTTCCTGACCCTGTTCAAGAAAACTGTTTTTACACCACTAGTCGGCTTACTCAAGGTCACACACAGGTTACATACTTACATATTTGTTAGCGTCCAACAATCTCAATCATTGATCATCAATTCCGCGGTGGAATTAAAAGAAACTGTGCCTTAGACCGCTTGGACCACCAACAGAGAATCACACTCAACAATTACCTCGGACATCCTCTCTGTGTTTAATCCATGAGAGAGCCTCCCTTATACCAACAGTTTCAGCTTCCATAGGATCCAGCAAACCCTGAAATGATAGTGACTCTGCGGCAATAGATGACCATGATAGTCTGTTAAGAGACAACCAACACCAGTTTTCCAGGATTCCGTAAAAGTAGCAGCATCAATATTCAGTTTTAGGTAGCCCCACCTCAGAAGGACCATTTAGAAGCACTTTCCTGCTGTTGGTTATGTCCATCAATAGCTCTATTCTTGTTGTTCTGAGCTACAGCCCACTGATCCAGAAGAAGGGTAGCAGCGTGGACAACTGATATGCTGTTGATCTATGTTTACCATTGTAAACAATGTTGTTGCAAGTATGCCATAGATTCCAGCACAACATCGCGGCCTGCTTAATCAAAGGTTTGACATAGTTTAAAGAAGAGTTGTTCTGTTCTAATCGTTGTACAAAATTTATGCATTATCCACAATAAGCTAGCCCCACAGAGGAGGCACTCCAGCGCAGGAATTTTTGGTGAAAGGGCAATGAACCAATATGGGGACGTATCATATCTACCTCTATTTGTTTCCGATTGGATAATGTTTATGCTTAATGTCACGGGTAGCTACATGAACGGTATGCCACTATCCTCCTACATCTTAATTCAAATGCCTTCTTATCATCAGGCAAAAGGAGGACAAAACTGTAATTTTATAAAAATAACAAAATTTAACTTATAGTAGCAACGTGTATCACTATGCTTCTGAATTAAAACATCTTTTGTGGGCAATACTGATACTGCTGCTCTCCATATCACTTGATGCGCATTAAGTGAGGAGCAAGTCATAAGGACACAATTTTGGTGTAATGTTCCATATGATACCTAGAAAAGTTCCTGAAATAGATTTCTACATGCACATAAGTGATAATGTATTTTTTTTTTATTATTTTTAAGGAAGCCATGTGAAAGTTGATAAAAATATGGAATAACATTTTTGCAACAACTTAATAAGTAGAGATTTTGGTAGGTCCCTGTTTGTACAGAAATCCACCCCACCCACCAGAAAGCAGACCTGAGTTGCACGCCAAGCTTTTCATTTGGTGCGCTCAAATGGAGGCCAAGTTGGCTCCATTTTGTATTAAAATTATCAACCAATGCATTGAAAACGAGTCTATATTTATATATAAATTCAGCCTCCACAAGAGTGCTTATTTCGGTCACCTCTCTTACATGATAAGGGCACTGAATTTGCACATAACGCTTACATTTCTGCTAAGCATTTTTCCTTTGCATACACTTTAAATAGACTAAAACTTTCAATGATGAACTCATCGTTTCTATATATATGCGCATGCGTGTGTGTGATGAGGAGACTTATATAATAATAATTACTTAAATTCCAAGATTTGAAGTATCAAGATATTCAAATAATTAAGTCCATCAAATTTAGGTGAGTCGAAGACTCGAGTACAATTAAGGCACATTATCTCTTGTAAGAATTTTCTTTTTGTTTTGTCTTTGGAAAATATCTATTTGCACTTCTTGTGTGCATATACAATCAATGACTCCCCAAACAAAAATTAATATGCATGTGTTGTTTTTTAACAATAAAAAGAAGATTGTAAAATATGTTGATCATTATTAATGAAATCGAGGCTATTAATTGAAATTTTGTATTTAATTTCTCCAATACAAATGATTAGTTATTATATTTCAATAAACTAGTTAGAAGTTTTTATTTTTATTTTTTTTTATCTGAACTACTGGTATTCAGACTCAACTGGATTCTGACTAATCAATTTGATTTAAATAAGACCATAAGGGTAGTAAAAATTTTCAAACAACTACTTCATATAACTGCATTCATCACAGTTCGAATTCGAGACATCGTTTAAAAAGTAATAGTTTCTACCAACTAATTTCAACAGTATTGATTGTAAATTTTTATTTTTAAACCAAATTATTATGAACATTCAAACTCATACTTTTTTTAAGATTAAATTGAACAAAATTAACTTCTCATCAACAACGACAGTGACTATAACAATCCTAAGACAGCCATAAATATAACGATTATAGGGTAGTGAAATTTTTTTTTTATCAAATAAGTTCCAACTTATACGAAAAATACAACGATTTGGAAACTGTCTCATACAAAAAGCCCCCTTCGAAAAAAGTCCAACCCATTAGTGAGAAACTACTTTTTTAAAAGTTCAAATTCAGAACATCCCTACAACCAGAGTAATTTCATCATATATTTTCATATATACGATGATGAATTTAGTATTAAATCAACCGGGCAGGGAATTATCCCGAGAAGTAATAATTCATGTTTTTTTATAGAGATATAAATAATTTCATTTTTTGATCAAAAAATTTCAAATTATCTTTTATTTATTTAAATATCTTCTTCTAATAGAACAAAAAAATAACTTTTAAAAATAAAATTTTATTTTTATTTAACAGACATTATTATTTGTGCCTCTCATGTATCATTATTTTTTTCTTTGTTACGGTAACAAATTAGGAAATGTGAAATCGGCTACTTTCTTGACACAATGCACTAAACAACAAATTGACCAATAATTGCATAAGAAAATTAAAAAAAAAAAAGCATTTTTGGCCTTACAAATGTTAAATAAATAAGGATACAAACATGAGACTTACATAAAGCGAGTTTCACCAACGCTTACCTTTGAAGGAATGCCAAATTATTATTTTTTAAAGTAAATGATTACTTGACATTTAAATCGATTTCCAAAGGATATTAAGCTTCCTGTAAAGCCAAGGCACCAAATTAACAACATTTCTATTTGTTTTTTTTATATTTTCCCTGTATATCTATTGGAAACTGATTATGCTTTTTTTTTTCTTTTTAATTATATAAAGTATAAATAAGAGTCAGATATATGACACATTTTTTTATAAAATTATTATAATTTTATGAAAATGTGTTAATTTTTATATAATTTATATACGTACTCTGTAATTAATGTGAAATTTCGAATAATCTTTTATAACCATTTTAAGAATTAGTACATTCTCCATATTGTTTGATGCATTAAAAAAATTATTTTTTCAAATATTATTCTTTTGTGAAATTTCTAAGTGCTAAAGTTTAAGAAATAAATCCACATTAGAAAAAGATCAATTATTCCTCACATTAATTAAGTTTATTTAGAAAAAATTTATTTTGTTGTGATACTAATTTGAAAATTAAATTCAAATTATTAAAAAGAAAAAATATCTTTCAACTGGTTGAAGTAATATATGGCATAAATATGTATTTAATGTGATAATACGATTAATATTTCCATAAAAAAATATGACAATATGATTCATATCAACAATACCACTTAAAATGACATGCCAACACTTATACATTGAGTTTTAATTAAAATTAATTATGAAATATAATTGTTATATATTTGTCAAATTGAAATATTTATGCTACTAACAACTAGCTGGGGATCAACTGCATTAATGCAGTCACTTTAAATAGTTGTTAGGAGACCTTTGCTGTCCTTGTGATCCTACTCAGGTCGAATTGAATTAGTTAAAGTCCAATAAACTCTAAATACCAGTAATTCAGACTAAAAAAAATTAAAATATTCATGCTAAAATTTTAAAAATGAAATAAAATTACAATAAGTAAAAAAGTTTGGTTTTTAAGATAATTTAGCCCAAATATAATTAGCTAACAATGAGGGATTAACAAACTTTGGAGTTACTTTGTAATTATTAATTATTATATATGTTTGCATGCAAGTTAAGAAACTAATGAACAGCCATGCATGATACGATGATTGAAAGTAGCTAAAGTAAAAGCTCATGTGAATGCAAGAAAAACCATTCTACCTTAGCTTGTATGATGAGAAATTAAAGAACCAATATATGATCAAAAGGTGAAAGAAAATATATACCTAAAATGACAAGCAAAAAGCAAAACGCGTATAAAGAATCAAGAATCAGCCATATCCCTCCAATTATATATCATTTCATCAAAACATAATGATCAAGTTTTAATATAAATATACATAGTGAAAATCCACTTCCAATCAATGGTCCTACGCGTCTCCACTGAAAAAGTTGCAGCAAGAACCAAAAAAAATGTTCTTATCAGGTACACCAAAAAAATTCAATAAAAGAATGGACCAGCAAAGAAAGTGGATTATGCAAATTCTAAGTATAAATACAAATGTAGGTCATATGCTCAGTGAGCTATACACATTTTATATAGTTGGTTTTTGTGCTATAATGAAAACCTTGTGGTTGGTCTTTGTTGTGATTTTGATGATGGCTTTGTCTGTTCAAAGTCAATTGACAAATGGGTTCTATTCCTCTTCATGTCCCAAGGCTGAATCCATTGTTAGATCAACTGTTGAATCCTACTTCCAAAAGGATCCAACCATTGCTGCTGGATTGCTTAGGCTTCATTTCCATGACTGCTTTGTTCAGGTTAATTAATCAACCTCCCAAATCTGAAAAGTTTTTTTTTCTTCTTTTTTTAAAGTGTTTCATGACCACAGCTTTAAATTATGGTTGCTAACTTTTAATATTGTTTTATAGGGTTGTGATGGATCAGTGCTAATTACAGGACCTTCAGCGGAGAGAATTGCATTGCCAAATCTAGGACTAAGAGGATTTGAAGTAATTGATGATGCAAAATCACAATTAGAAGCATCGTGCCCTGGAGTAGTCTCATGTGCAGATATACTAGCATTAGCTGCTCGTGATGCTGTGGACTTGGTAATTAATGAAATAAAATCTCTTCTTAATCTCTTGTAGTGATATGTTATTATTAAATAAGAATCATGCACATAAATTTAATGTGTTTTTCCCATATATATGATTAATGGACTGCCAATATAAATATTTCAGAGTGATGGACCAAGTTGGTCAGTCCCAACTGGCAGAAGAGATGGGAGAGTTTCTTCATCATCTCAAGCCTCCAATTTACCTTCTCCTCTTGATTCTGTCGCCACTCAGAAACAAAAATTTGCAGCTAAAGGCCTCGATGATCATGATCTCGTAACCTTAGTTGGTATGTCCTCTTTTTCATTTTTCCATATGTGTTCCATGATGATGTGTATTTATATATCATTTTTTAAGACTAGCCTTGATTCAAAAGCTTTATAATCGTATAATAGATCTCATGTGAAATTTAAATTATACAAGGTTACCAATAAAGTTTTTAGAATATTTTAAAAATTTTATTGGTAACGTCATTGATTAAAGACGATTTAAAATCAAATTGAATTTATTATTATTAAAACAAAACTCAATTCACATCTTTCTATAAATTTTATATAATAGCTTGTGATTATATACTATTGAAAAATTTATGAATGTTGAATAAAATTGAGTGATTAAAAAGTTGTTATTTTCAACAAAGAAAATTGTATATATAGTTTAAACCTATATGTTATATATTTATGTGGCAGGGGCACATACAATAGGTCAAACAGACTGCCAGTTCTTCAGATACAGGCTATACAATTTCACAGCAACAGGCAATGCAGATCCAACAATAAACCAGTCATTTTTGGCACAACTCAGAACCCTTTGTCCCAAAGATGGTGATGGATCAAAAAGGGTTGCATTAGACAAAGACAGCCAGACCAAATTCGATGTGAGCTTTTTCAAGAATGTAAGAGATGGAAATGGAGTTTTGGAGTCTGATCAAAGACTTTGGGATGATGCTGCTACTCGTGATGTTGTTCAAAAATATGCTGGAACCATCAGAGGATTGCTTGGGTTTAGATTTGATTTTGATTTCTCAAAAGCCATGATTAAAATGAGTAGCATTGAAGTCAGGACTGGGACTGATGGGGAAATTAGAAAGGTTTGCTCCAAGTTTAATTGATGATGAATCTCAAAGAGATTGTAAGATATATAATATAAAACTGTTGTCAATACATATAAAGTTTAACATAAAATTGTGTTGAACTCAAATGTCTAGTTTACATATTTTTAATAAAGTGAATCCATTATTATAATGTCAAGAATTCTTAATAAAAACAGCACAAAGTGTGTGAATATATTATTGTAAAAGAAAAATTTATATGCTATCCAATATTTGTTGGTCAAAGTGCAAAAAAGTTTAAATTCTTTTAGAAATTGCAAATTTGAAATTTATGTATGAAGATATCCAACTTCAGAACAGTTAGAAGTTCATGTACTACCAACATGAAAACTAAACATATATAAAAAAATTTTATATGCTTATGTTCTCATGGGAAGTCACTAATTGATAAAATACAAACAAAAAAGAGAACAATTTAATTCTTGAACTTACTTATCCACATTGCATTTATCTTCTTACAGAAGATAATAAAATTAATTGAACACAAATTTTCAAAATTGGAATGCAAATCGAAATTGGATCACCCTTGAGCTAAAGCAAAATATAGCATCAACTACAACACTCTTATTTATAGTGTTAATTGCCGACTAATTATCTATGTATATGTAAGGGATAAGACCAAAAGAAGACTATATAATTGGACCTTCTCACTTGATTCATCCATCTTATGCTTAAAAAGCTAAAAGAACAGACACTATGTAATTTATATCTTATCCAACTCACTTTATTAAATAACTTTCATATGGACGAAAAAAAAGGAAAAGATAACTGTTGATTTATAGATTTTAAGTTACCAACTCAATTTAAAATTCATGAAATTAATCTAAACTACAATAATGTATTATATCTTACATATTGGTATCAAAAATCACATCCTTTTCAACTTTTATAAATTTATACTAAACTTTAAAATTTGGCAAAATTAGTCTAATTTGATAAATTATTTGTAATTTTAACACAATTGTAATTTGGTCAAAATAATATATCTATGACATCTAAGATAAAATAGTTAATCTCTATATTTATGAGTTTTATATTCACATCATCTAAATAATAATTATAATAGTTTGTTAGATTTCAACTTCAAAATTTTTTTAAAAAATATAAAATAAAAATAAAAAAATTATTTTATTTGTAAAAACTATGTTCATCTCCTTTTTTTTTTTAATCTAGTTTTAATATTTCATATGAATGTACTATAATAGTAGATGATAGTTAATTCATCTCATATGTCATGTATGTATTTTATTTTTTAATTTATGACCAAATCATAATTATATTAAAATTACAAATAATATATCAAATTGTACTAAAATTGCAAAGGGATAAGTACAAAAAGTACCATATGGTTAGACGGTTTTTCACTTAAAGGAACGTGGTATTTTTTGTAACATTTATGCTAGGGTCTATAGTTTAATTTGACTTGCATTTTAGTACCATAATTAGTAATATTATAAAAAATATATGATGTAATGTTATGGATATCTAATAGTAAATTTATTTACCAAGTAGTATATCATTTAACTAACTAACATAAATTTACAAAAAGTAAAAAATAAGATGTATTTTTAATTTTATTAGAATTAAAAAGAAATAATTTTCAAAATAAATTTTTAACATTTTTAAAAATATCTAAATAGTTATGTTGATGGTAAATCACATGTAAAACATTTTTATAATGACGATATTAGTTGAGAATGTATTAAAGTGTTAGAAAATTAAACTACACATCTCTAAATGTCACGAAAAAACTCACAAATCTTTAAGTAAAAATGCGTCTAACCATATAGCACTTTTTTATACTTATCCCAATTACAAATAATATATCAAATTAAATTAGTTTTACTAAAATTTAAAGTTTGATATAAATATACAAAAGTTGAAAATGTTGTGATTTCTAAGAACAATATACCTATATTTCATGGCATATTTTTTTAATAACTTTGTTAGATAAGGCAAAAAATATTTATTGATTTAAAGAAAATTGATTGCCAATTAAAGTCAAATACTACATGTCCAATGCATATATAAAGCGAAATCCAAATTCATTAACAACTATGGCCATGAAATTCTTTGGCTACGCAACATCAAATTTTGTGAGTACAACTCTTTTTTTATTTAAAAAAATTAATTGTAACTTCAAGAAGAAGATAAGGGGATTAAAATTGTAATTTAACACTAAAAGAAGAGAAATAGTTTTTTTTTTAAAAATAAAAATAAAAAAATACCTTACAACTTAACTTTTTATCAACTATCCGATTTTGGAAAGGAAAATGCTATTCATACCCTGATAAAGGGTGGCAATATATTATAGTAAATATCATTATATATATAGTTTATAATTAAATTTATTACTTTTTCTTTATTTATTTCACTTGTTTATATTGGGGATAAAAATAAATTCAGTCCTATTAATTATGCCGCTTTTCTAATTTAGTACTGTAACCTTTATTTTTAACAATTGAGTTTCGTAAACAATTGAAAAATTACTCGTTAGTCCTACTCTGTTATTTTTAACAGAATGTGTACAAGTGGCTTGAAATACGCCCATGAAGGCGATGATGTCATTCAAATTATTGCCACATTGGATTGCCATGTCACGCAAAATGTCCTAGATGCCATGTAGGATTTTCACTAACCATTTGTTTTAGGGTTTGATGATTAGGGGGAAAAATCATGCTTTGTAGCCACCAAACAATACCTTATTTTTTTCTTCCTTAATTTCTTTCATTCGTTATTTCCCCAAACCCAATCCAATCCTAACCATAAAAAATAAAAAATAAAAAATAAAATAAAAGCTAAGGTAAGCAAGGAGAAATCATTTCATTTACATGAGTAAGAAGGATGTAAAAGAAAACCAAGGATCAAGAAGTAAGTAGATGCGTAGTTCATAGAGAAAGTTGCTAGTAGAGGAAGAGTTGATGTACATGCAGGCTCTCCCCATGACTCTTCATCACCACCAATTATCTTAAATATTTAAGGATCCATGTCCCAAAGGATTGCTCCACTAATTCTCCCAGGCCAAATCTTTTTTTTTATCCTTTTTCTAATGGAAAACAACTCATACTCTACTTTATTGCTATAGTTATTGAAGTACCTTCATCACTCCCACCATCACCATCACCAGTGGTAGTTGAACCACCCATTTTAGCTTGAGTCGAGTTGCTAATCGTGCCATGATGATGACCCGATAAAACCCCATGTCCATTTCTTCTTTTTGCTTTTTATGCTCATCAAAATCCATTTCTTTTCTCTTCCTTTATAACTCAAATTAAACTTGATAGAGAAAATCTATGTGATGCCCATAAGCACCAGTATACACGTGGCCACATTTAATCATACACACGTGGTACAAGAAATATTGTTGTAAATGTACTTATATATAGACAAATACTTATATGTGCAAATATTGTCCAGCATTCCACACATACTTTACATATGACTAACTAGTACACAAAATATTATTACAAAATGCCAAATGCATATGAAAGATGAAGGTCAGATACACCAATCTCATTTCAGCTCACTTAAGACTCCAATACAAGATTTTAGCTTAGCCTAATCAAGTCCTGAAAAATTACGACGCAAAGGGGGTAAGCATGCGACTCAATAAGCAATTACTAATACAATTGTATACATATAGCAACTCACAAGAAATGAATTGATTTGAGATAAATCTATTATATAAGATACATTCTCAAGGTAATAAAATAATCTTTCAATCCTCTAATAAGTCTACACGAAGTCACCATGAAGTTCCCATACTAATAGCATTACATTAAGTGCATAAGGAAGTTCAATTGAAGAAGAAGCAAGTGAGAAGGATGGGCTCCTTACAGGTGCGTCCTCACGGTTGTGAGGAGCCTGCTCACGATAGTGAGCAGCCCCTTACAGTCGTGAGCAGACCGTGAGTAGCCCATGAGAAGAAGCTGTTACTATGCAAAATGGCCTGGGGTGCTCACGGTTGCTTCCTCAGGGCCGTGAGCAGCCCAAGCTTGAAACCTCCTTTTGGCCATCCTAATGCATTGCAATCCATTCCATACTTGAATATAGCTCAACACCAATTTTAAAATAGTTTAAAAACATATTAAACATCACTAACTCATTCATCCATACATGATTCTCAAACATACAAAAGTTTAAAGCATCTATAATCTTGCTTTTGTAACTTCCACAACACATTCATACATTATATTTCATTCAAAAGCATAAATTCAAAGTACATTTATATTAACACACTAGTTAGTATTCGGCCAGACTTTTCCTTACATAATTACATCATACTTAGCCTCATTGGCTATATTCCTCACAATTACATTATTAATCAATTGGCCATTTAATGAGACTATCCGCCAAACTCAGCTTTCCCATCATACACAATCAATGAAGACTATTCGCCCGGCTCAGCTTTTCCATCATACACAATCAGTGAAGACTATCCGTCCGGCTCAGTCTTCACTGAATATACTTTCTCATACATCATCGTTTCCTCAATTGTTTCACCTTCTTATTAAATACCGTACAACATAACACAATGTAATTAAATGCAATTGTATCTCAATAAGTCACTATAACAATATGTCATCCCTTAATCCATTTATGATCACTAATCCATTCTCATATTCATAACATCAACATACACAATTATAAATGGAAATATACTGATCATATACCGAAAATATATCAAAAGTAAACCAACCATATACCAACAATATACCACAATACACACACATATCATCATTTGCCAAATATCATCATTTGGAAACTAATCATCACATTATCAATATACAATAAGGTAGAAATTCATTGCACATCATTTCCACTCGATAATTCAATATCCACATACTATCCATAAACTTACATATTTCCATTAAATTAAACCAACGAAGTATATTATTATACACAAGAGTTTAGCATATGTATATAACATATATTAGGAATTACTTTCCATTATATTAAACCATGACTCTTGCACCTAAACTCACTAGATGCAATTTAAAACTCAAGGTTCAATATAGCAAAATGATGTGCACATAAGTCCAATGACCTTAATAGTTCTACTGAAGCTAGTATTATGAGCCTACTATCAATTCTAATTGGAATTAATCAATTCGAACAAATATAGAATTAATTATGGATTTTTAAACCAAATCAGGTAGAACAGGGCTATCAACATGAGCAATGAAATATTGAACCCTGTTAGACCCTCTTAACCATAGATTTGGATCGAGCTCAAAACATGAAAATTATAGAGGACTCTCTAAATTTTTTAGAGCCTCTAACCATGCTCAATTTAGAGCTCTACAGCCCAAGTTATGGCAAAACTCCTAAGACTAAAAAATAGAAAAACAGAGCACGAATTTGAAATAACTAAAACCTAACTTCAAATCAACAAAAATGCAAGCATAACTTACCAATTGATGCTCAAGTTAATAAAAGACCTCCTAAAGCTTCTCAATCCTCTTGTTAGACAACTTCAACAAGATCAAAATCTCTTCACAAATCTATTAAAAACACTATATTCTTTTTCCTCTCAAAAATCTCTACAACTCACACATATATACACACATAACCAATCAAAAGCTCCCACTTGCACATATAGGTGTCCCTTGTATTCAATGCATAATTATAACTAATAATAATAATAATAATAAAAATCTTGATATTTATGAGACATTATCACCATAATATCCCTTCACCCCCTTCATGAAATGGAATTATTACATAATAACTCATAACTTTCTATTGTGACAATCTACTCCCAACTTTCCTTACAATTGGGTCCCTCTCTACAATACATATACATACGCAACTTAAATTAATCCCACTATTCTACTATGTATAAAATGCAATATATACGTTAGAAATACGTATACTAGAGGGCGGGTGTTATATTTACATGACCAGATTCGTAAGTAAATCCACTATAAGAATCAACCAATGCTCAAAAATTTATAAAAATAGTTTGTGCTTAGTTATTGTATATGGGATTAATTTATGAAAAAGATAATAAAATTTCAAGAAAAAAGAAGTTGAAGAAAAAAAGTTCAGAAAAGAAAATAAGAGGTTAAGAGAGTGTGGCCATCAATCTTCAATTCGTAAAATAGAGTGTGGTCACATGGGGTGATGGCTGAAATTGGTATTTTTTTTCAAAATTCACTAACCTTAAATTAATTTAGTAGTTCAAATTCAATATGGCATGCATATGACATGGACATCAAACATGGCAACATATTAAATGACATCATCATCCACATGGGCATTTTTCAAGCCACATGTGCAAGTTTTGTTAAAGATAATAGAGTAGGACAAAATGGGTAATTTTTCAATTATTTACTAAACTCAATTATTAAAAATAAAAATTACAGAACTAAATTAGAAAAACTATATGACTAATAGGACTGAACTTGTTATTATCCCTTTATATTATAAGATAGATGGGATAGTAAAAATAAGGGTAAATTAGAATTTACCCCCTCTATTTTACGTACCATATTGTAAAACTTCATCCCTAACATTTCAAAAATATATTTGTTTGTCCTTTTATTTTGCAATATTATACTATTTACCCATTCCATCAATTTTTCTATTAAAATTGTTGTTAACTAATGTAAAATTATCAAAATAACCTTTAGTATTAAACGTAATTATTATTTACCCCCTCTATTTAACTCTATTATACTATTTGTCCCTTAACACTAAAAGTTATATTTTTCATCATAATACTAATTTCTATCAATATTTATATTAAAATTATTATTAATTAAGTATAAAATTATAATTATACTATTTAATAAAATAAAAATACTTTATTTTAACTTCAATTTACTCATTTTTTTGTAATTAACTAATAATTATTTTTAATTTTAAATATCTCTATTTAAATATTAACTTGAAACATTTATGTTGCACAAATTTTTTTTTAATTAAGTATAAATACTTTTTTAACTTCAAAATTTATTTTTTGTTTGAATTATTAGTTCAAACTATTAGGTTTATTAATTAAATTATTTTTTATTTTATGATTGAACCACCTTTTAAATTAAATGTTATTTTGACTATTTATATGTATTTAACAATAATTTTAATAAAAATTTTGATAAATAGAGTAAAACTATAATAATGCAAAAAAAAGTAACAAATATGTATTTTAAATTTTAAGGGGTAAGTGGTATAATATGTGTGGACACATGGTCTGACCCGGCCCGTGAGGCGAAAGCCCAATGATGAAGGTTTGTAATTAAGCCTAGTCTGCCAAAGAATTGGATTCAAACCCACTTGTGAGAGAGCCCAAAATTATGACAAACCCAAATATCTAGCCCAACCCATAAATCAGTATCTTTGGCCCAAATCAAATAAAGCCCATTAAAAGCTCACTTTCCAACGATGGGGCGCACGCCTCTTTAACTAAAGACGCACGTCTTTATGATCTAGAGGTACATGCCTCTAAGATACCTGTAGCAAAAAAATTAAGTTACAGAACGTGAATCGCTCCACGTTCTGTAACGCTACATTGACTCCCAACGTGGGGAGTTAATGACAGGAGCTTCAGGGACCATAAAGGAGGAATGAGAGGATCTGGA
>CATIWO010181493.1:0-21226 GCA_949673435.1 Macaranga tanarius
CAACATTCACAACTCAACTAATTCAATCAAAAACATAAATAAAGCTTACCAATTAAGCTCCAATAGATAATAGACTTCCTAAAGCTTCTCAATTGATAGCCAAAACAAGATCAAAACCTTTCCAAAAGCTTACAAGAAACCGCTCTTCTTCTTCTCACCAAAATCTTTACAATTCTCTACCCACAAATACAAACATATACACTTAAGACTCAACCAATCAAAAGTCAACAATTACCACCCTTAAAGTATTATTTAATAATTACCAAGCTATCTAATAAATCCATATATATCACCAATCAACTAATATAATAATACTAGATATTATAAATAAATATCATCCAAAATTACATTTAAGCCCTTTAATGAAATGGACTAATAACGCTATGCCCTATAACTTCCCAAATAAGACAATTGACTCCCAATTGTATTTGCAATTACACCCCTCTCTATCATATACTTATTCCCACACATAGACATATATCACACTAGGACTCTATATATCATGGATACCTCATGCATGAATAGTGTCTCACAAATGTGGGTGTTACAATATTCCTCATAATTTCAATTTTAATAAAATGGCCATTAAGTGAGACTATCCACCCGACTCAGTCTCATTTCTCACATACCATTTATGGGTAGCTATACACCCGGCTCTTCTTGCCCATCTCACAATAATCAGTGGGGACTATCCGCCCAGCTCAGTACCACTATTACACATTATCACAATTCCTCACTTTCCTCACTTTCCTCACATATTTCGCCTTCAAGTGAACTATAACACAACTAATATAACACAATACATTTATATTCAATTACATCTCAATAAGCCAATATAACTATTCATCAATATTCAATCAAAGCTCATATTCATAATAACATTCAACATACACAAATATGGTGTTCACTACACCATACACATGTATCATCACATTTCCAATATACAAAAAGGTGGAACTCATTCCACATCATTTCACTAATCATATATTTATTCAATTCCAATATAGGAATACATTCTATTAAACATATAAGCTAAGTATATATACACAACATGTATTGATAGTTACTTACCTCCAAATACTTCCACTTCAAAAAGGTCTTTCTTCTAATTATGAGTGCTTTCCTTTCCTTTATCAATCCCTACACAAAATCATACATCAATATATATAGCAACCAAGACACTTGCACTTAAATGCAACTAAGTGTAACTCCATGCTCAAGGTTCCATGCATCCAAATAATTCACACACATGTCCAAAAATTATAAAAATAATACTGAAGCTATACATATGAGTCTATTTCAAATTCCAGTTGGAATTACTCAAATCAGACATGTATGGAATTAATTATGGATTTTAGATTAAATTTGCGTAAAACAGAGTTAACAGGTTGAGCAAGAAAATGTTGGGCCATATTGGACAGTCTTAATAGCAAAATTAGCTCAAGCTCAAAATACAAAAGTTGTAGGGAACTCGCTGAAGTTTTTAGAAGTCCAACCATGCTTAAATTAGAGATTTATAACTCAAGTTATGACTAAAACAAAAAGACTAAAAATAGAGGTGGCGAACCCAAAATTCCCAAAAATCACAACTCAACCAAATCAATCAAAACATAATTAAAGCTTACCAAATTGGCGCTTCAATGAATAATAGACCTCTTAGAGCTTATCAATCTTCTTAATAGATAAAGAAAACAAGATCAAAACTCTCACAACTCAACACCACTCACTCTTCTTCTTCCTTACATAAAATCTCTACACACCACCCTCAACACATACACACACATATACCCTTAATTACATCAACCAATCAAAAGCTAACAAATGGCCTTCATAAGTCTTCTTTAATCATTACCAAACCAACGAAAAAATCCATATTTATCACAATATAATAATATAATAATACTCTAATTATATGTATATTCAAATATCTCCACAAAATCTCTCTAGCTCCTTAATGAAATGGACTTATTAAACTATGACCCCTAACTTATCTTACAATTAGGCGCCTCTCTACCAACATATATAATCCCACACTTAGACATATTCCATAACTAGACTTTATATGTCATGAATATATAATGCATGAACAGTACATCTAAAATGCGGGTGTTACAATTCTCCCCTCCTTATAAAATTTTCATCCCCAAAATTTTACTACTTACAATTTATCGGAAACAAATGTGGATACTTCTGTCTCATTTGCTCCTCTACCTTCCAGGTTACTTCTTTAGGTGAATGATAGCTCCATTTCACCTTCATAATTGGAATCTCTTTATTCCTCAACTGCTTTACCTTCCGATCCAGAATTTCTATCGGTTCTTTTACATACGTCAATCCCTCAGATATCTCTATCTCGGGCTCTTGTATCACTTGATTTGGATCCTATCTATACTACCTCAACATGGATACATCATGTATAGCAGACAGTTCTCTTAGCAAGGCCAATTTATAGGCCAATAGTCCTACCTTCTCTAGAATTTCATATGGTCCCATATATCTCGGACTCATTTTTTTTCTTTCCAAATCTTAAAATTCCCCTCCAGAGTGACACTTTTAAAAAGACCTTCTCACCCATTTGATAATCCATCTCCCGATGATGTCGATCTGTATAGTTTTTCTGTCCATCTTGTGCCGCTTTAAGACAGTTCTTGAGCACTTGAATTTTATCGACCATTTCTTACACCGAATCTGGACCTTCAAGTTACCTCAAGCCCTCAACATCCTAATATATTGGCCTTTTACATTTTTTCCCATACAAGGCTTTATAAGGCGCCATCCCAATACTAGAATGATCTTCATTATTGTAGGCAAATTCTAACAATGGTATGTGGTCATCCTAGTTGCCTTTAAACTCTAAGGTACAAGCTCTAATGGATGGTCCTTTCTGACTGACTATCTTCCAATGTATGGATGGTCCTTTCTGACTGACCATCTGCTTACGAATGAAAAGCAGTAAAAAATGCAACTTTATCCCCAAAGCTTTTTGTAAACTCTCCCAGAAGTGTGAAGTGAATCTTAGATCTCTGTCGGACACAATGGACAAAAGAACTCCATGTAGCTGCACAATCTCTGTAATGTACAAGGATGCTAACTTGTCTAAAGAATCAATTGTTTATATCAGCAAGAAATGAACTGACTTGGTTAACCAATTAACTATCACCCATACTGCATCATGCTTACAAAAAGTACGAGGTAGTCTAATCAAAAAATCTATAGTGATCTTTTCCTATTTCCATTCCGGTATTGCTAAAGGACGCAGCTTCCTAGCAGGAGCTTGATGTTCTTTCTTTACTTATTGATAAGTCAAACATCTTGCAACAAACTCTACTATATCTCTTTTCATTACTGGCCACTAATAGAACAACTTCAAATCTCAATAAAATTTCATACTACTGGGATGCATCACATAAGGAGCAGTATGTGCTTCACTTAGGATTTACTTTCTTAATTCACCGCTATCCGAAACACACACGTGATTTCCAATCATCAACATACCATCCTCCCTCATGGTAAACTATGTATTGAGTCCTGCTTATATCATTTCTTTCATCTTCTTCAAGTATGCATCTTCTATTTGAACATCTCGAATTTGTTCCTCCAATGATGGTTTAATTTATAATGCGGCCAATAAGTGGTCTACTTCAACATCAAATGACACATTCATTACTCGTAAAGCTACTAATTTATCCATATCATGATGAATTAATCCAGCATAGCACTCTCTAGTTTTTCGGCTCAAAGCATTCGCTACTACATTTGCCTTTCCCGGATAAGACTCGATGGTGCAATCATAATCCTTCAACAGTCATATCCATCTTCGTTGTCTCAAGTTTAATTGCTTCTAAGTAGGAATATACTTCAAACTTTTATAATCGGTGAAGATAGAAAAAGTCTCTCCATACAAGTAATGCCTTAAAGTCTTCAAGGTATGAACAATGGTAGCTAACTCCAAATCATGTGTCAGGCAGTTCATTTTATAAGACCGTAATTATCTAGATGCATAGGCTATTATCCTTCCATTTTACATAAGCACACAACCTAATCCCTGTCCTGAAGCATCGGTATACACCACAAAACCTCTATCTCCAGTTGGTAATGCTAAAATAGGACCAGTGGTGAGAGTTTTCTTCAATCTCTCAAAACTCTATTGACAAGCTTCATTCCAATGATAAGGAGTATTTTTCTTCAACAAAGTTGTCAATGGTTTAGCAATAACAGAAAAATCCTTCATAAACCTTCTATAATATCCAGCTAAACTCAAAAAGCTTCGAATATCGGTCACACTTCTAAATGTTTCCCATTCCAAGATAGCTTTAATCTTTGATGGATCCAGCTGCACTCCTTTTTTAGACACAATGTGGCCAGAGAATGCAATCTCCTCCATCTAGAACTCACACTTACTGAATTTGGCATACGATTGCTTCTCTCAAAGTATTTGTAAAACTATTCGAAGATGCTTCTCATGCTCCTCCTAACTAGATGAATAAATGAGTATATCATCGATGAACATAATAACGAACTAATTAAGATACAGCTGAAAAGTCTTGTTCAATAAAGACATAAATGCTGCTGGTATATTTTTTAACCCGAATGGCATAACTAGAAATTCATAGTGCCCATATCAGGTTCTAAATGCTATCTTTATAATAGAAGGCTCTACTACTTGAAGTTGCCAATAGCTGGATCTCAAGTCAATCTTTGAAAACACTGATGCATCCTTTAATTGATCAAGCAAATCATCAATTCTAGGCAACAGATATTTGTTCTTCACTGTGATTATGTTCAATTGCCTATAGTTAATACACAATTTCATGCTTCTATCTTTCTTTTTCACAAACAACACTGGTGCTCCCCAAGGTGATATACTTGTTCTGATATACTCCTTTTCTAACAATTCTTCTAATTGCTTCTTTAATTCTTTCAACTCTAATGGTGCCATTCTGTATGGAGCAATTGATATCGGTGCCACCCCTAGTATGGTGTCAATCTCAAAATCCACCTCTCAATGTGATGGTAAATCCAGTAATTCATCCAAAAATACATCTGAAAATTCCCTAACAATTGGTATATCCGTCATTCCCGGACTAACCTTTGACATCTCAATGATGCTAGCCAAATATGCTTCACACCCATCTCTAATCAACTGAAATACTGTTATGGCTGAAATAAGACAAGCAGGAATAGTTTTCCTCTCCCCTACTAACACTATCTTTCTCTGCCCCGGAACCTCTAAAACTACTTCTTTTGTATATCAATTTACAATAGTATGGTATTTAGACAACCAATCCATCCCCAAAATCACATTGAACTCTTCTAATTTGATGACTACCAAGTCCGCATGTAACATTATATCATTTACTATTATTGAACATAATCTAACGACACTATTCATAACTACCACATCCCCGACCGGCATAGATACACATATATTATGCTCTAATAATTCCATAGTGCTATAAATTTTCAATGCAAATTCATACGATATAAAAGAGCATGTGGATCTAGGATCTATTAACACAAAACCATCGTGACCAAGGATAGTATAAGTACCTGTCACTACATCCGGTACAATAGGATCTTCTCGTCTAGTTATAGCATACACTCTAGCTTGACTTAGGTTTTAACCAATGAACTCGGTCGGTGTTGAAGTGCTCACTTCACTTCCTCTTCCCCGACCTCTACCTTTACTAGCTTGTGGAAAGTTTTCTCCAGTGCTACTTTGGATCATCATTTGGGATCCTCCAAGACTTATCCTCAATGGGCACTCCCTCATAAAATGACCCAGTTAATTACAGTGGTAGAACACATTAGGTCTAGAACCCCAATATTCCCCGGAATGAAATCTACCACACTTGTTGCATATTGGAGTTAACATTCTACTTATAGGTCTACCTCTAGTAATATTTCTTCAAGTATCAACCCTTCCACTTCCTTTGGTAAATGTGCTTCCCGATGATTGGCTAGGTTTAATTAACTCACGTTCTCTAAAGCTTCCTTTTTGAAACCCAATAACCCAAAAAGATAATCCACTGCTAGTTCTTATTGAAGTGGTAAATGCTAATGCATTCCTCTCTAATATTGTTTCCTCAGCTCTGAGGGTTGTCTCCAATAGATCCCTATAAATGGGTGGTTTAATTGCTATCCATTCATAGAGTTCAAGATTTGGACCTCTTTCAAATTTATCTCTCTTTAGTTCATTAGTTGCCACTTTTTCAGGGGCATATTTTGAAAGCCTGACAAACTTAACCTCATATTCAGCAACTGATAAATCATCTTACTTCAGGTTAAGAAACTCCAACTTCTTCCTAGATTTATAGACAACCGGCATGTATTTATCAGTGAACTCCTTCAATAAGTTGGCCCAAGTTAATGTCTCTGGTGTACTTCTACTCCCAGGCACAGTCTCCCACTAGTCCAATGCATCTTGCTCAAATAAAGATGCCACATAGCTCACCTTCTTTTCTATTGTACATTCAATTTGATTCAGCACTCTCTCCATGTTTCATAGCCATTCTTCTGCCACCATTGGATCGGTGGTCCCAATAAAAACTTTTGCACATTGCTTCCTTATCTTCTCATAGTGATCATCCAAAGCATTATCCGTAGGTTTTTGGGTCACCTCCCTTATAATTTAAACAAAGTCCTACATAAATGGTGGATATGCAGCTTATGTAGGAGAAGGTTGAGGTTGTAATTATATAGGTGCACCTATAGAATGCATTGGTGACTGACTATGCACAGACTTAGGCGACTCTTCTGGGCTGATAAGTGGATCTTGGTGTCCTTCCATCCTAACATATACAACACACATTCACTATTGGTCACCTATGGCTTATGCATAATATGTTATGAATGCAACACGTTCTCACATCCCGAGGGAATCTAATCCCTGCTCTAATACCAGTAAATGTGATGTCCATAAATATAACCATACATGTGGCACATACAAACATCCACATGTGGCATAATAAAATTTCTCGATAAAATGTACTTGTATATATGTACCAACACTCATATATACATACATTGTTAAGCCTTACACACATACTTAACATAAGACTATCTAGTACAAAGTATGCCATATACAAAATGCCAATGATATACAGAAAGAAGGTCGGTTACACCAAAACTCATTTCGGCCCACCTAAGGACTTCAATGCAAGCTTCAAGCCCTAGCCCAATCAAATCCTGAAAAATTTCAACAGCAAAAGGGGTGAGCATGCAACTTAATAAGCAACTATAAATACAGTTGCACACATACACCCAACACATATGAAATGAGTTGATGAAGCATATAATGACATATATAATTTACATTTTAATAGTAATATAGTAGTCTTACAAGCCATTTTACTGAAAAATGACCTGGAGTGCTTTTGATGTGATTCAAAAGTCGGCATGCCGTGCCGAGTTGAGTCAGAGTCGGCACGCCGTGCCTTTATCACGACTCGGCACACAGTGTCGAGTCAATATAAGTCTAAATGACTCGGCACCGAAGGGCGAGTCGGCACCAATGTTGGCTATCACGACTCGACACGAAGGCATAAGTCGGCACCAAACTAGGCATGACTCAACACTGGTGCTGACTGTCACACGTCAGCATACCGTGCCGAGTCAGCACCAAACTCCTCCTTTTTTCACTTGATTTTCAAGACACCAATTCTATTCCAATGCATAGCAATCCATCCCATACTTAAATATAACTCAATTCAAGCTAAAAAAAAAGAACTTAATAAACATACTAAACAACACCTACACATAATTCTCAATCATTCACAAATATAAAGCATCAACATTCATTATTTAAACTAGAACATCCCATTCATGCATTGCATCTCATTCAAAATCATAATTTCAAGGAATGTACGTTCAATGCAAGAGTTAGTATCCGGATAGACCTTTCCTCACACATAACCTCACATTTAGCCTCATGGCTATATTCCTTACAATTTCAATATCAATCAAATGGCTATTAAGTGAGACTATCCGTCTGGCTCAGTCCAACTTCTCACATATCATTTATAGGTAGCTATATGCCTATCTCAGTTTGCCCATCTCACAACAATCAGTGGGGACTATCCACCCAGCTCAGTCCCACTATCACACATTATCACAATTTCTTACTTTCCTCACATATTTCACCTTCAAGTGAACTATAACATAACCAATATAATACGATACATTTTCATTCAATTGCATCTCAATAAGCCAATATAACAACCATTCATCAATATTCAATCAGAGCTTATATTCATAACATTCAACATACACAAATATGGTGTTCACTACACCACACATATGTATCATCATTTACCAACTTCCTCATCACATTTCCAAAATACAAAAAGGTGGAACTCATTCCACATCATTTCACTAATTATATATTCATTCAATTCCAATATAGGAATACATTCTATTAAACATATGAGCTAAGCATATATACACAACATGTATTGATAGCTACTTACCTCTAAATGCTTCCACTTCAAAAAGGTCTTTCTTCTAATTATAAGTGCTTTCCTTTCCTTTATCAATCCCTACACAAAACCATACATCAATACATATAGCAACCAAGACACTTGCACTTAAATGCAACTAAGTGCAACTCCATGCTTAAGGTGCCATGCATCTAAATAATTCACACACATGTCCAAAAATCATGAAAATAATACTGAAGCTAGACATACGAGTCTACTTCAAATTCCAATTAGAATTACTTAAATCAGATATGTATGAAATTAATTATGGATTTTTGCTCAAATCCAGGCAAAACAAAGTCAATAGGTTGAGCAAGAAAATGTCAGGCCACATTGGACAATCTTAACAGCAAAATCAACTCAAGCTCAAAACACAAAAGGTGTAGAGGACTCTCAAAAGTTTTCAGTGATTTAATTATGCTCAAAATAGAGTTTCATAGCTCATGTTATGGCCAAAATAATAAGACTAAAAATAGAGGTAGCAGAACCCAAAATTCCCAAAAATCACACCAAATCAATTAAAACACAATTAAAGCATACCAAATTGATGCTTAAATGAATAATAGACCTCCTAGAGATTATCAATCTTCTTGATAAATAAAGAAAACAAGATCAAAACTCTCACAACTCAACACCACTCACTCTTCTTCTTCCTTAAACAAAATCTCGATACACCACCCTCAACACATACACACACATATAAACTTAATTACATCAACCAATCAAAAGCTAACAAATGGCCTTCATAAGTTTTCTTTAATCGTTTCCAAACCAACTAATAAATTCATATTTATCATAATATAACAATATAATAATACTCTAATTATATATATATATATATCCAAATATCTCCATAAAATATCTATAGCTCCTTAATGAAATGAACTTATTACACTATGACCCCTAACTTATCTTATAATTAGGCCCCTCTCTACCAACATATACATTCCCATACTTAAACATATTCCACAACTGGACTCTATATGTCATGAATACATAATGCATGAACAGTGCATCTAAAATACGGGTGTTACATTCAGCTCCTAGAGTTGCTAGAAATTTATAGGATACCACTTGAGTGTATGTTGGCATATATATACGTATTTATATATATTGATCTTTGATGATTTCGTCTATGATTTCCTTGATTTATTACAAGCCGTGTTAAAGGATCAAGAGGAAATTACATGGATATTTTATATTTATTAGAGAAAATATTGGATTGGAAGTATTTTATTTTGGTACTCACGTTATTTTTCACTACTTGGGAAGATTTATATTTTATTAAAATTGAATTTCTGTATCATGTTATATGATAATATATTAATATTTTCTGTGGTTATACTTATATCCTCTCACTGTGTAGTCGTACTCATCCACCTATTTAAACCATTTCAGATTCCTTTTTGGTGGATCGATAGATCCTCATAGCCATTACCATGTACCCTTCGCGAACAACATTAGTGGAGGTTGAGCCAACCAGTAAACTTTTACTTTTGAGAACAGTCATTTGACAAGAAAAGTTTTATGAACCTATGTATAGCTGTCTTATAGACACTTATGACTTTATCTAATATTACTGTAAACTTATAATGATACTTATCTATTTTAAGTTATGATGTCTAAAGGTTTTAAAAGTTTATTATTAGTCTATTGTTGCACTGATCCTTATGGTAGAGAGTGGGGTTCGATATTTATTGGTATCAGAGCATAGGTTATTGATTTTGTAGACTCCATTAGGTAGAATAAATTGATTAAGTTTTTTATCTTAGTCTTTTATTATAGTATAGGACAATGCCACCCCAAGCTATAGATGGCAAAGGCCACGGTGGTTAAGGCCATCATCATCGTGTTGAGAGGTTAGAGGATGTTGGCCAACCTCATAGGGATCTTACTCCATTTTTACCTTTGGAAGGGATGGACGAGCATGATTTACCTGAAGATAGCGAGTCAGTAGACGATACTACCTCACAAAAAGATAATTCTAGGGTAGACCCACCCCCACAAGCTAATCCACCACCTCTAGTAGCTCAAGTACCAACTATTCCACCTATTATTATTTAAATTAATGCTAGATTAAGTGTAGCTATAGCCCAAGCCATTACAGCTGCCGTGACAGCTAAAGAGCAATAGAGGCCTTGGGATGTAGTGAAATATTATAGACATTTAGGAGCTAAGAATTTTAATAGCTCTCTAAATGTTGAAAAGGTTGTTGAGTGGCTTAAGAAGATTGAGAAGATTTTTGCCTCTATGGAAATCTCAGACAGGGAAAAGGTTAGTATAATAAAAATATTTTTGCAATGAGTAGCGAATAGTTGGATGGATCGGGTATATTGCCTTCATGGTAATAAAATGACTTGGCAAACATTTGTAACAGAATTTCAAAAGGAGTATATTTCAAAGAGCTATATGAAAGGGAAGCAATATGCCTTCTTTAATTTGGCATAAGAAGATATGACTGTTAGAGAGTATATAGATAAGTTTGAAGATCTATATTGATTTATGGCTGATATGCTTCCTTTTGAGGAGAATAAGTATGACCGATTTTTAAGTGGTTTGCATATGACTATTCGGTCAGGTTTGGCTTCATTTGAAGGTACCACTTATAGAAACTTAGCAGAAAAAGCTTTGGAGGTTAAAAAGTTAAAGAAAGAGGAAAAGGAAATATTTTAAAAAGGTCAAAAGCATGGTCAGAGTTCCTTCTATGATAGTGATAAGCAAACCAGCAGAGGGGTTAGTATAGTACTACCTAGATTTGGTTATGTAATAGCGGGCAAGATTCATATATGAGCATGGGGTAATAAGCTAATCAATTTCAGATGAGTCAAGGTTCCGTAAGGCAGCCAACTAGTAGCTATATTAGTGCCTAGAGACAATCTTGAAATGGTACACTCTCAAATAATCAAGGAGGAATTATATATCCACAATGCATAAATTGTGGCAAGTTTCATGAAGGGGAATGTAAGAAAAGATCATTTAGTTATTTTGAGTGCAGAAAAGTTAGACATTTTAAAAGAGATTATCCTTCATTAGTACATTTTAGTAGTTCAGAACGAGGGAATGCAACTCCTAGAAATTAAAGTGATAGTAGAAATTTTCTATTGAATAAGCAGGTTACCACTAATTCTAGCCCTAGTGTCGGTAGAGGTAGTATAGTTACTGCAACATCCCACTAAGGATAAAGTGCTAATAAAATCGACTTTTAACTCAAGCTAGGGTTTATATAATGACTCAGGGTAAAACTTTGGCATCTCCAGAAGTTATTACCAGAATGTCAAATATTTATTATTTTTGAAATGCTTATGTGTTAATTGATCTAGTATTATGATTGTGTTCATAGATTATATACTAGTATATTCTTGAAGTATGGAGGTGTATGAAGAACATTCGAGGATACTATTATATATTTCGAGGATGAAATTTCTTAAGAGGGAGAGAATTGTGACATCCTAACCTAGGACCTTATTTAATTATATTAAGTAATAGGATTAGAAATAAGATTGAGGGCCTTTTTAGTTATTTTGGAAATTAGGGAGACTAAAATGGATATTTGTCAAAAAAATACTTACCTTCTTCTTCTTCTTCTTCTTCTTCTTCTTTCGTCAACTTTCTCTTCTCTATGCTTCTTTCCTTCATTCTTTCTTATCACCATTTCTTTCTTTTCTCTTCCTCTAACTCTTTTCAACAACCATCAAAGAATAACTTTAAGGTTTCTTATTGCAAATTCAAAGGTATAAGCAATAGTTTTTAGTAAGTATACATTTATAAACTTTCAAGTTTTTGAATTATTAAAAAGTTGATGTTTTTATTGAATTTTGAGTTTTAATTCTTTGTTTTATCAAAAATGGACCCCTAGGATGTTAAAAATAGTGTTTGGGATTGAATTGGGTTAGATTTTTGCATTTTTGGTCAAAACATATCCAATTTTCACATTCTGGACTGCTAAGGCGATGCCTCAGCACTGAGGAGGCACTTTAATGCTGCTGAGGCGGTGCCTCAGCACTAAAAAGGTGCCTCAGCACTGAAGAGGTGCCTCAGTGGCTCTTTCAAGCCCTGAAACCCTAACCGGAGTTATTTCAGACCATTTTTTGGGTCTTATGCCATATTTTTTAGATGTAGATCAATTAAATTAAGATTATAAGCTAGTATTCTTATGATTTTACTTCTAGATGTTAGGAGAAATCTTAACCTCAGCCATAAAGCATAGCGCAGCCCCTCCCAGCTAGAATTGTCAGTTGTCTTATCAGGTGAGTGGATATTAGTATAAAACTAGTTTTGAATTTAAGATATGTATATATATTTATGTTTTACAAATGATTGATGTTTAATGATTTCCTTATACCTTATTTGCTATAATGTATTTTCTAATTATCCAGAATCATATGGTGTTTAATTTATTTTGAGCTATACACAAGAGAATTTAGTTTTTTGAAATATTTGATTATTGAAATACACTCAGTGAGGTGCCTATGAAATCACATCTTGAATGTTGGGTGCGAAATAAAATAAAATATATTACCTACGGGTATTATCTCTACGTATACATATAATGAGAAATTTGTACTTTAGGTAGCCAAGTGAGACATTCAACTCCCAAAGTTGCTAGGGATTTATAGGATATCACTTGAGTGTACGTTGGCATATATATATATATTTATGTATATTGATCTTTGATGATTTTGTCTATAATTTTCTTGATTTATTTCAAGCCATGTTAAAGGATCAAAAAGAAAGTACATGGATATTTTATATATATTAGAGAAAATGTTGGATTGGAAGTATTTATTTTAGTACTCAAACTGTTTTTCACTACTTGGAAAGATTTATATTTGGTTAAAGTTGAATTTCTGTATCATGTTATATGATAATATATTAATGTTTTCTGTAATTCTACTTATATCCTCTCACTGAGTAGTCGTACTCATCCACCTATTTAAACCATTTCAGATTCGTTTTTAGTGGATTGGTAGATCCTCATAGCATATTACTAGGTGCCCTATAACACTCACCTTTTAGAATACCTATTATGTTCTTATGCATTGCATTTTATATATAGTAGATAGTGAACTTGATTTAAGTTGGGTATGTATATATATTGTGAAGAGGAACCAAATTGTAAGGTAAGTTGGGAGTAGATTGTCACAATTGAAAGTTGTGGGTTATTTTGTAATAATCCCATTTCATTAAGGAGTTAATAGGTTATATTAGTGATAATTGTCCATAACTATTAAGATTTCATTTATTAGTTATGGTTAGGCATTAAATTAAAGGGGACACCTTAGGGGCAAATGGAGGTTTTTGATTAGGTGTGTGTGTTTGTGTGTATATGTGTGTGCATGTATGGGTAGAGATTGTAGAGTTTGGAGAGCAAAAAGAAGAGTGAGTTCTTAGTGGATTTTTGAGAAAATTGTGATCTTGCACAAACTAAAAAATAAGGGTTTTAGGAAGCTTTAGGAGGTCTTTAATCCATTGGAGCATAATTTGGTAAGCTTTACATACATTTGTGTTGATTGAAGTTGAGTTTTGTTGGTTGCAATTCGGATCCTATTTTCTCTATTTCTCAGTCCTAGTATTTTTGCCATAACTTTGGCTATAAAGCTCTGATTTGAGCATGATTAGAGGATCTGAAAACTTCAGAGAGTTCTCTACAATTTCTATATTTTGAGCTTGGACTAAATCTATGCTTAAGAGGGCCTAACAAGGCTCAACATTTTATTTCTCTTGCTGAAGGCCCTGTTATACCTAAATGGATTCAAAAATCCAAAAATAATTATATACTTGTTTGAATTAAGTAATTCTAATTGGAATTCATAGTAGACTCATAACCCTAGCTTCAGTAGAAATATTAGAGTCATTGGACTTATGTGTGCATAGTTTGGCTATATCAAACTTTAAGTATTTAGTTGCATTTAATGAGTTTGGGTGCAAGTGTTATGTTGGCTATATGAAATTGATATATAATTATTTGTAGGAGTTAAAAGAGATAGAGGGGACCTTAATCAATAGAAGTAGCTTTTATTCTATAAGGAGTTGAAAGCCTTTGGTAAGTAATTATTAATATAATACCAATATATATATATATTGCTTCTCTTCTATATTTGAATGATATTGCTATGTTGGTTTGTATAAGTCACTTGAAGTGATGAGAAGTGAGAAGTATTATGAATTATAAATTATAATTGAATGAGTTGATTGAATATGGTGTGAAATGCGTTATGGCCACAGAAATATGTGTGATATATATATTGATTGTGAGAATATTGAATAGTTGATCAAATGTGGCATGAATATTGATTGATGTGAGGTATACATGTGATAGTAGGGCTGAGCTGGGCAGATAGCCTCCACTGATTGTGAGAACTGAGACTGAGCTGGACAGAGAGTCTCAGAAGTGGCCACATGATATATATAAATAGTGAGAAATGGGAAAGCTTAGCTGGGCAGATAGCTATCCAAAATAAATGTGTGAATGTGAGATCTTTGACTGAGCTAGGCAGATAGTCTCAGAAAGTGGCCACTTATGTGAAAATATGAATTTGGTGAGGAATAAGCCTAAGTTGGCTATGTGTGTGAGGAAATTATGTGTTGTTGATTTCGGTCGAATAATCAATGTGCATGGACATGTATTCTTGCATTATGTTTATCTATAAATATTAAATGTTGATTTAATGTGAGATGTGAATGTGAGGATTATAGTTATATATTGATGATACTGTTTATTGAAATGGTTGTGGATTACTTTGAATGTTGTGATTTATTGTATATGTTGTACCTACAATTGAGTTTTGGCATTTGTGTATCTTTTTAGGGTGTTTTGGATATAGCAAAGGTTTTTAGACATGGCCATGTGGCTTTAATGTGCGGTCGTGCGTATATAGCGTACTATATTCAGAAATCAGGCACGACCGTGTGCCCTTTTAGCACGACCATGCTCATTCAGTGAGAGAATTTTGAATTCAGGCATGGCCATGTATATTTAGTGGGAAAAATTTTGAACTCAGGCACAACTGTGCATAATTCTTTCACGGCCATATGAGCTCAGTGTGTCGAGTTTAGAACTCAAGCATGGCTGTACATAGCCTGACTTCGTAAAATTTCTCTTAGCTTGTTGGATATCAATTTATATTTTCTATATTTTCTTAATAAGTTCTTGAGAAGTATTATATTTATGATTATATTAATAATTATTTATTGAGTCACAAGCTCATTCCTTTGCAATTGTGTTTTTCAGGCAAAGATAGATAGTGATTGAGGAGTGCTTTGTTGTGAGTTCAGGTAGGTCAAAGGTGAACTTGGTGTTAATGTTCCCATCCTCATGGTCATTTAGCATTTTAGCATTTGAGCATTTTGTATCTGAGTTCATGTGCACATTTTAGCATCATGTAATGTTTGCGTTGAATGCATATAATATATCAAACAAGAGTTATATATATATATATATATATGTACATATCTTTAATGAAATTTTTCTTATGCCACGTGTATATTATATATTGAGCCACATGTATGCATCTGTTAGAGGGTGCTGCATTAAGTGGTATCAGAGCAAGGATTAGATTCCTTTGGGACCTGAAACATGATACATTCATGACATATCATGCATAAGTTATAGATGACATGTAGTTGATGTGTGTTACATATCTCAAAATGGATGAACACCAAGCACCTCGTGCTGGCCCCGAAGAGTCTTCAGAGTCAGTCCATAGGCAAACCCCTATATATTCCTTAGGAGAATCTGAACAATCTTAACCCCAAGCCCCTCTACCAGCTGCATATCCTTTTATACAGAAATTTATTCAAATGATGAGGACCATGGGTCAACAACTAGTAGGAAATATTGTAGATGAAACCTATGAAAAGATATAGAAGTAGGGTGCTAAGGTCTTTGCGGGTACCACTAACCCCACGGTAGCTGAGGAGTGGCTACGAAGCACTGAGAGAATTCTTGATCGGTTTCACTTCCTAGAAGAGGGTGAGATATACCGTATCTTTATTTGAGTAAGATGCTCTAGATTGGTAGGAGACAGTGTCGGGGAGTAAGAATGTACCTATGACCCTGACGGGAGGATTTTCTGAGAGACTTTACAGAGAAGTATACACTAGCGGTATATCAAGATAGAAAGAAGATTGAATTTTTAGAACTAAAGCAAAATGATCTATCCGTTGCCAATTATGAGGTCCAATTTGTGAGACTCTCAATGTACGCTCGAGAGGAAGTAGCCACCGATGAGTTGGAGAGGAATATAAAAAGGGTTTGAACTTGGAAATTCAAGAAAAGATGGCGATAAAACCCCCAACTTTATAAAGAGGTGTTGGAAACTTTCTTGCGAGTCGAGGAGATGATAATGGAAAGAAATGAGGTTGAATCCAAAAAGAAGAGAACCACTAGCACATTCACTTCCCCAACCCGAATTGGGGGTAGTTCATCTTTTCGAGGCTATAATTTTTAACGAGGCAAATTCCAGGGATGAGGCTTAAGCCGATCTAACCAGTCAAGAGGAGGATCTTTTGGCTGAGGATTTGGGAGTTTTAACAGCCGCAAGGGGGCAGGTAGATCTATAAATGGTACATTAACTCCGATATGTAATTGATGTCGTAAGTTCCACTCAGGTGAATGCTGGAATTCTAGACCGAGTATGTACTATTATTGCAGTCAATATGGCCACTTCATCAGAGATTATCCGATATGAAAAAGTGCAGAGGGATCTCATATGGCTATTCAAAGTAGTGTCGAAGAGAATGTACCTCAGATTAGTTAAAGAAGAGGCCGAGGTGGTAGAGGAGGTGTAGTTGGCACATCAAACCAAGCAGGATCTACTGGTCAACCCTAGGGCCAAATAAAGATATATGCCATTACACAGTAAGAAGCTCCTACAGCTCCAAACGTGGTCACTGGTATCTTTACTATCTTTGACCATAATGCTTTTGTATTGATAGATCCTGGATCTACTTATTCATTTATTTTACATGAGTTTACTTTGAAAGTGCATAGTATAATTGAACCCTTAGAACAGAGCTTGTATGTTTCTATGCCTGCTGGAGGAATTTTGGTAGTAGGTTCAGTAATAAAAGCATGCCCTATACTAGTAGATTGTGAGGTCTTATATACAAGCTTGGTAGTTATTAAATTAGTAGAGTTTAATGTCATTTTGGGTATAGATTGGTTAGCAAAACATCATGTTATTATGAATTGCTACACTAAGGAGGTAGTTATATATGTTTTGGGTCAGAAAAAGATAGTATTGGTGGGTGAGAGAAAAGTTGTGCCTACTTGTTTAATTTCAGCAGTGATTGCATTTCATTTAATTAGAGATGGGTGTAAGGCTTACTTAGCCAATATTATTGATACAACCAAGGTTAGTCCTGGGGTAAGGGAGGTATCCGTAGTTAAAGAGTATCCCGAAGTGTTTTTAAATGAGATTACTAGGATTACCTCCATACCAAGAAGTAGGCTTTGAGATTGAAACTGTTCCGGGAGTGGCACTGATATCAATTGCTCCGTATATAATGGTACCCACAGAGTTGAAAGAGCTGAAGAAGCAGCTAGAAGAGTTATTAGAGAAAGAGTTTATCAGACCAAGCATATCACCTTGGGATGCTCCAGTTTTGTTAATAAAGAAGAAAGATGGTAGTATACGGTTGTTCATAGACTATCGGCAGTTGAATCGAATCACAGTGAAAAATAAGTACTCGTTACCGAGGATTGATGATTTACTTGATCAACTAAAGGATGCTACAGTATTTTTAAAGATATATTTGAGATTGGGATATTGGCAACTCTAAGTGGTAGAGCCTTCTATTTCTAATACAACATTTAGAACTAGATATGAGCATTATGAGTTCTTGGTTATGCCTTTTGGTTTGACAAACGCACCTACTGCATTCATGTCGTTGATGAAAAAAACTTTTCAATAGTATTTAGATCAGTTTATGATTATTTTCATTGATGATATCCTCATTTATTCTCCAGGCAAGGAAGTACATGAACAATATCTCCAAACAGCTTTGCAGATATTGAGAGAGCAACATTTGTATGTCAAATTCAGTAAATGTGAATTTTAGGTGGAAGAAATTGCTTTCTTTAGGCATATAGTATCGAAAGAAGGTGTGAAACTAGGACCATTAAAGATTAAAGCCATTATGGAGTAAGAAGCACCTAAAAATGTGATTGAGATTCAGAGTTTTCTAGTGCTAGATAGGTATTATAGAAGATTTGTGAAGGATTTCTCTGTTATTGCAAGGCCTTTAATGAATCTATTAAAGAAAAGTATGCAATTTCGATGGACAAAAATATGTCAATGAAGTTTTGAGAAGTTAAAAGAGGCACTTACTGCTACTCTAGTACTTGCATTACCCACCGGAGATAGAGGTTTTATGGTGCACACTGATACTTCAGGATAAAGATTGGGTTGCATTCTAATGTAAAATAGGAAGGTGATCACATATGCTTCAAGGCAATTACGAACTCATAAAGCTAATTATCCTACCCATGATCTGGAGTTAGCTGCTATTGTCCATACGTTAAAGATTTGGAGACACTATTTATATGGAGAAACATTTTCCATTTTCACTGATCATAAAAGTTTAAAGTGCATTTCCACTTAGAATGAGTTGAATTTGAGGCAATAAAGATGGATCGAACTATTGAAAGACTATGATTGCACTATTGAGTATTATCCGGGAAAGGCAAATGTAGTAACTGATGCCTTAAGTTGTAAAACTGTAGAGATTGTTGCTGGAACAGTTTATTATGGAAGGGAAAATCTTGTGGCATTATGACAAATGAATGTTTTTCTTAATATTAGGGAAAACCATGTATTGGTAACTTTGTAAGTTAAATTGTCATTGGTATATCATATTAAAAGTGCTCAAATGGAACATTCATATTTGAAGAGAATGAGAGAAAAAGTGGAAGCCGGAGTCAATACGCAGTTTACAATTAGATAGGATGGCATGCTAGTGATTGGCAATCGTATGTGCATTCTGAATATTGGAGAAATAAGAAGATAGATCATGAATGAAGCACACACCGCTCCTTATACGATATATCCTGAAAGTACAAAAATGTATCAAGATTTAAAGTCATTTTACTGGTGGCCAACTATGAAAAAGGATGTAGTGGAATTTGTAGCTAAATGCTTGACATGTCAATAAGTAAAAGCGGAACATTAAGCACCTGTAGGAAAATTGCAATATTTGAGGATACCTGAATAGAAATAGGCGAGGATAATGATGGACTTTGTAATTAGGTTGCCACGAACATTTTGTTAATATGATGTGGTGTGGGTGATAGTTGATCGACTCACCAAATCAGCCCATTTCTTGCCTATTCAATCCACAGATTCCTTAGATAAGCTAGCTTCTTTATATGTTTTCGAGATTGTGAGATTACATGGGATTTTTGTGTCAATTATGTCTGATAGAGACCCACGTTTTACATCACATTTTTTAGGAAGCTTATAGGGAGTATTGGGAGCTAGGTTGCATTTTAGCACAGCATTTCATCCTCAAATGGATAGGTAGTCGAAGAGAACAATTCAGACTTTGGAGGATATAATGAGAGCTTGTGTACTTGAATTTAAAGGAAATTAGGATGATCATCTATCATTAATGGAGTTTATGTATAACAATAGTTTTCCTTCCAGTATCGAAATAGCACCTTATGAAGCCTTGTATGGGAGGAAATGTAGAAGTCCAATTTATTGGGATGTTGAAGGCTTAAGACAACTCGAAAGACCAGATTTGGTGCAAGAGATAATAGAGAAAATTCAATTGGTCAAGAAATGCTTAAAAGTAGCCTAAGATTGTCAAAAAAGTTATACGGATCGACAAAGCTGGGAAATGGAGTATAACGTTGGAGAGAAGGTTTTCCTCAAGGTATCTCCATGGAAAGGAATTTTGAGATTTAGCAAACAAGGGAAATTAAATTCGAGATACATTGGACCTTATGAAACTATCGAGAGAATTGGACCACTAGCATATAGATCGGCTCTACCAAGAGAATTATCTTCCATTTATGATATTTTTCATATGTCGATGTTAAAGTGATACCGATCAGATTCGAGTCACATCATACAACAACCGGAAATATAAATCTCTGAGAAGTTAATCTATGTGGAGGAGCCAATAAAAATTTTAGACCGGAAGGTGAAGCAGTTGAGAAATAAGGAGATTCTGATAGTAAAAGTGAAGTGGAGCCACCACTCAACTAAAGAGGCCACATAGGAAGTGGAAGAATAAATAAAGCAGAAATACCCATATCTGCTTCTAGAAGATGGTGAGTAGTTAATTTTGGGGATAAAATTTTCTTTAAGGAGGGGAGAAATATAACTATCGCCTTTTAGAATACCTGTTGTGTTCCTATATATTTCTTTATGTATAGTAGATAGTGGACTTGAATTAAGTTAGGTATGTATATATATTGTAAAGATGGACCTAATTGTAAGGTAATGTAATGATCTGTATTTTTCTTATTAAATTAAAATATGAATTTGAATATTAATTATTATTGTTATGAAATTATTGTCAAATGAATATATTATATTATTTTATTTAAATAATGACATTTTTATGTATTTATATTTTTATGTATTTTTACGGGTATTTATAATTAATGTTAAAATTTAAAAGTTTAGTATTATTTTGGTATAAATATTTTTCTTTTATAAATATTATTGTTAATATTATTAGTATTTTTATATATATAATTATTGTGGTTATTATTATTGTTATTAAATATATATATATAT
>CATIWO010181616.1:0-27734 GCA_949673435.1 Macaranga tanarius
GAATTCATTTCAACTAAACAAATTCTAAATGTTTATCCTTAATAGAAATCTCAATTTATCTTTTTCCATTTTGGATTGCCTAACAAGTTGTTAACTTTACTTTTCAAAAAAAAAAAAAAAAAACAAGATATCAACTTTAACTTAGTTTCTAAACGTCGGCGTTTTGCACCCCACATTCTAATCTCACTAAACGGCATCGTAAATCTCCTAGCTCCAAGCATCCGCGTTCTTCATTTAACCATTTTTATCACTTCAGTGGGAGTCAAACCAGAGACACCAAGCAGAACACTGAGCATCAAAACTGCAAGAATTTTGCGTATTAAAACTGTAAGTTTATTTTTCTTAATGAATGTTTCTTAACACTTTCTGCCGCATCAATTATTGCAAGTCCAGTAGCTTGAAATATGTAATGTTAGAGCTCATTTCATGGTTGAAAGATGAATTAGGCAGCTAATTCTTGCTCCTAATCTTTAACACACTTATGGGTCATAGTTGTTTCTTGATTCTGCTATTGGGTGAGGTTGAATATTAAGAAACTATTCTTGGTTTGTGTCTAAAGATGTGGGCTCAATTAAAATACTTGCTCTTGTGCCAGAATCCATATATATTTCTCTTATAGCTTGAGTAGAGGGTCTAGTGCTTGAAAGATTCATCGATTCTCTCCAATGGATCACTCTAAAATAAATCAAAGTTTTGATCTTTTTTGTCAATTGCTGTAGATGTTGCCAAAGAGAGCAACTTTGCATAGTGGGCACTTCTAAAAATGCCGCAGATGATGCCATTCGGTGGCTACAGTCTGAATAAAGCATACAAGAAACTGCATAGTAGAGACATCTCCTTTTCTTGTAGTATTTTTAATCTCAAATTCTTGTCTTTGTCAAATGCTAGACAATAAACTGTGTTCGGAAATCCTAAAATGCTATGATTTGCATGCAAAAATACTGCGTCCTTATATCATGGGCAACTGAAGTTAAACTATTTGTTTTCCATTTTGTAACAATAGAATCAACCTGTCTTGTCATTGTAAAGATGGAAAGGAATGAAATAAGCACCAAGAAATATGCTGCTGATATCTCCTCCATAAGAGAAGCACAAGCGCGCATCAATTCATTTATTCACAGAACACCAGTTATTTCCTCTGAATCTCTAAACGCTATTTCTGGAAGGAAGCTGTTCTTTAAATGTGAATGTTTTCAGAAGGGGTGAGAAAACTAATTGATTGGTGAATATCTTGTTATTTTTGGTCTTTGTGTTTATTGTGCTTTAACAGTACATTGCCTTTCTGTGAAAAGTAAAGACCTTTTCTTCTCTCTTGCCGATTAATAGTGGAGCATTTAAGTTCAGAGGGGCTTGCAATGCTATATTTTCCCTTGATGATGATCAGAAAGCAAAAGGAGTTGTAACACACAGCAGGTGTGTTCTAAGTTATATACTTTCTTATTCATAATCTTGAACTGCTTACTTGAAAGTTCCCTGATTATATCCTCCATAAATAGTGGCAATCATGCTGCAGCTTTGTCTTTGGCTGCAAAATTAAAGGGGATCCCGGCTTATATAGTTATACCAAAAAATGCTCCAAAATGCAAAGTTGAGAATGTCATACGCTATGGTGGTCAGGTTATATGGAGTGAGTCTTCTGTGCACTCAAGGGAGAGTGTCGCAGCCAAGGTAGTGCAAGACACTGGTGCAGTTCTTGTTCATCCATATAATGATGGGCGCATTATAAGGTATATAGTCTCACTACTAATTTCTTCTTCTTGTATCTTGTTTGGATTTGAACCCATGTTTGTTGAAGAAAAAAATTATATTTGCTGCTTATGTTGTTAAGAGATGCACTCCGTTTGTCTACCTGTCCAGAGAGAAACTGGTTAAAGGTTCATAGACTTTGTTAGAATGCCTCTCAGCTATGTCCCGAAGTCTTATGGTAGTAAAGTGCCTTTCAGCACTTTATTCTTTCCCTTCGTTAAGAAGAAAAAGTTTTGCACTGCTTATGTAAAGATTTGCTGCATGTCAAGTTGAATACTGGCATATTATGAATGTGCATATGCTGTCAAGTGTCAACCATGAAGTATTTCGTTGTCTTTGCAGTGGACAGGGTACCATATCACTAGAGCTTCTGGAGCAAGCACCGCAAATTGACACCATTATAGTTCCTATAAGCGGTTTGCTTGTTAACTTCAAATTTTCCATTCACCATTTTGTATGCCTTACTATTTTGATTGCTGTTTTTTGATTTTGACTATTTATAGTAAATAAATTATAGGAGGCGGGTTAATATCAGGAGTGGCATTGGCTGCTAAGTCCATCAACCCCTCAATTCGAATTTTGGCTGCCGAACCTAAGGGAGCTAATGATGCAGCTCAGTCAAAAGCAGCTGGTGAGATAATAACCTTGCCTGAAACCAACACTATTGCTGATGGGCTTCGAGCTTTTCTTGGAAGTCTGACATGGTAAAGGGCTAATGGCGGTGACATGTTTTTGTTGGGAGTGCATTTTTGGTTTCTCAGTTATTCATTATTTTCTGTCTGACTTGCATGAAGAATGCCTGTGCACTGTTTTTTTTTTTCCTTGCTTGGCGTCCCACCTGCCTTTATTTGTTAATATGTTTCATATCTGTGTAAGTGACATGCCTCAGATTTCTTAAAATTCATTATATGGGGCAGGCCAGTGGTACGCGATCTTGTAGATGATGTTATAGTCGTGGAAGATAAGGAGATCGTAGAAGCAATGAAACACTGTTATGAGATTCTAAAAGTTGCCATTGAGCCTAGTGGAGCCATTGGCCTTGCAGCTGTTTTATCTGATAGTTTTCAGAAACATCCCAACTGGAAGGATTGCAGCAACATAGGTATCATAATTTCAGGTGGAAATCTTGATCTTGATGTCCTTTGGGATTCATTCAGAAAGTGAAATCAAGCTTATTATTCTTTGATTGATGATTATTGAAGTGAAATCATTTGCGCAATTTTTATGTAATAAATTGAAGCTCTGGTCATACAATTTAGTGATATTTTTTGGTCATCATGGATGAAATTGATAAAATCTAAGCGTCTGAATCCTACAAGGTTAAGCCACATGCAAAAGAGCAACAAATGAAGAAGGTAGGAACATAAATAAGGAGGAAAATGGATCTCTCAATATCAAAGCTTCATAGTAAATTAATCAGATCGAAGCAAATGAACCGGTTGACTGTAGTTACGGGTAATTGACACCATAAATACTCTTGAAGAACAGATACTGTTAACCTCAGACAGAGAGCAAACCAAGACGAGGAAAGAGAATTTTAACAAAATCTTAACAGAGAACATTAATACGAAACAAGCATTCTTATCCATTGCTTTGTTAATTGTGAATAAAACCACATCACATGGAAGCTGATCAACCAGAAAAAGGATAATGCAGTATGCAGGAAAATAACTTCAAAGCAAAACCAAAAAATGGGTATACATATGCAAACCCATAATCCCTGTCCTAAAAGCGAAACAAAGATTTGTTCGATATCTTTAGGACTCTTCCTCATATTCCTCATCCTCGTACTCTCCTTCCTCATCTGCAGTTGCATCCTGGTACTGCTGGTATTCTGATACCAAATCATTCATGTTGCTCTCAGCTTCTGTGAACTCCATCTCATCCATACCTTCTCCAGTATACCAATGCAAGAAAGCTTTCCTGCGGAACATGGCAGTAAATTGTTCACTAACCCTTCTAAACATCTCTTGAATAGATGTGGAATTGCCAATGAAAGTGGAAGCCATCTTCAAGCCTGTTGGAGGGATATCACAAACAGTGGACTTGACATTGTTGGGGATCCACTCAACAAAGTAAGAAGAGTTCTTGTTCTGGACATTGATCATCTGCTCATCAACTTCTTTTGTACTCATCTTGCCACGGAACATTGCTGATGCTGTAAGATATCTGCCATGGCGAGGATCAGCAGCACACATCATGTTTTTGGCATCCCACATTTGTTGGGTGAGTTCTGGTACAGTGAGGGCACGGTACTGCTGAGAACCACGGGATGTGAGGGGTGCAAAGCCAACCATGAAAAAGTGAAGCCTAGGGAATGGAATGAGGTTCACAGCAAGCTTGCGAAGGTCCGAGTTAAGCTGACCAGGGAAGCGAAGGCAGCATGTAACACCACTCATGGTGGATGATATCAGGTGATTCAAGTCCCCAACTGATAAAAAGAAATTTCCAGTTAGTTTACAAGTAAATGCATTTATAATGTAGGTCAGCTTGTATTGTGGTATTAAATTGCATATCTCGCAGAATCACAAAGGGAAATAATATTTTCTAACCAAAATTCTTCTTGAAGTGCAGGTGTAATCGTAAAGTATCATAGGAACGATAAGCTAATAATGGCAACTGATTGCAGCCAAAAACAGCAAGTAGGTGATGGACCATGAGCATTGCAAATAGATACTGGTATATGATTGAAGGTTTTATGAAAAGGGACTAGAAACATTAAGACCTATGCAAATGAACTGATCCCTTTCTCGGCCAGCAGTACCCATGTCCATGTGAAACTGCAACTGTGTACGTCAAGAACAAGAAAAGAATCTCAAAAAAACATGTGCCCCCAAGCGGTCCACCCTAGATCACACAAACAAAGTTGACCATATACCTACTCCCACCATGAGCATACAGCTACTAAATCACACTTCCATATACAATACAATATAAATATTTGTTGCCAGCATAACAGCAATCCTCAAAAGAGGGCAAATTCCAAGCTATCTTAAAACTCAAACACAAAAGTACACAAAACACCATATACCTATAGATCAACAATAATAATAGCCTGATTCTAACAGAGCAAAACAAATAAAAATTAAATCTTTAATCCAAAATAGCACACCCTCTATATTCATAAACATAATCAAACTCAAATTCACTTAATTCTATAACTCTATCATCATCTCATAAACACCTTCATTGATCAGATAAAGATGAAATAACTTACAACTGGGAGTGGTGAGCTTGAGAGTACGGAAACATATATCATAAAGAGCTTCATTATCAAGAACCATACACTCATCAGCATTTTCAACAAGCTGATGAACAGAGAGCGTAGCATTATACGGCTCAACAACAGTATCTGAAACCTTTGGTGACGGAAACACTGAAAACGTAAGCATCATTCTATCTGGGTACTCTTCCCTTATCTTCGATATCAACAGCGTCCCCATTCCCGACCCAGTTCCTCCTCCCAACGAATGACAAACTTGAAACCCTGTATCCAAACATAACACCCATCAAATATTTTCCCTCACTTTCCCGAGAAACAAACAGAAAATGTTTAAAAAATAATACCTTGCAAACAGTCACAATTTTCTGCTTCTTTGCGAACAACATCAAGAACAGAATCAATCAGCTCAGCACCTTCAGTATAATGCCCTTTAGCCCAATTATTACCGGCACCCGATTGCCCGAATACAAAATTATCGGGTCTAAATATCTGTCCATACGGGCCGGATCTAACACTATCCATTGTACCCGGTTCAAGATCCATTAAAACAGCACGAGGGACAAATCTCCCACAACTTGCTTCGTTGTAGTAAACATTGACCCGCTCCAGTTGAAGATCCGTATCGCCATGGTAGCGACCCGTGGAGTCGATGCCGTGTTCTGCACATACTACTTCCCAGAATTTTGCTCCGATTTGGTTGCCGCACTGGCCTCCTTGAATGTGGAGAATTTCTCTCATTCTTGTTGGGGGTTAGGGTTTTTTTTTTTTTTGGTTAAGTTTTGTTTGTTTCTGGGGAAAATTTTTGGGAGGGAAAATGTTTTTTGAAGAGCGTGGAAATGAGAGGATGGCGTGTGAGGAATTTATATAAAAGTTAAAGGAGGGGAAGTTGACGGTTTTCGTTAAGTTTTTGACGGACGTTTGGTTTTAGGGGCAAATTGAAATATTTGAAATTGAGTTTTGGTTGTGTGATGGTGGATGTATTTTTAAGTACCTGTAGTTGGAACCCACTAGTGCGATCAACTGGTAAAGGTTATTCTGGATCTAGGTAGCACGGACACGGAAATGGTGATACGGGAAAAAGAGACACGAACACGAGAAAACGACTTTTAATTGAAGTGTCTCATTTATAATTGGAGTGTCTAGGAAGTATCGGACACAGAAACACAGAAAAACACTTACTAATTGAAATGTTCGTGCATCATAGTTCCGGTTACTTCTCGAATTTGAGTTGTAATAACTCTGAACGTCAATAATTTAGAGAAAAAAAAATGTAAGACATCATATTTATATTTCATTTCAATTTACCTACTTTCTACGTCCTTCATATTTTTTTATCTAAAATTTTTATTTAAATTTATTTAAATGGTAAAAAAAAATCAAAGTTCGTTTGTTTTATTGTATTAACTTATTTAAAGAACTAATTTATAGTTATTTTCTTGCTCATTTTTAAACCATTAATATTGTTTTAAATTGTTATATAACTAAAATAGTAATTCATTTTTTATTATTAAAGATTTTGTTGACAATCTTTTATATTTCATTTCAATTTTTACTATATTGTATTTAATTATTAAATAAGTATAAAAAAGTTTACTATTTTACATCTGGACTATAAAATATAAACATTTATTATTTATTTAATAGTCGAATATATATGTTTTAAATATAACTTATATAAGAACTAGAATTGAATGTGAAATATGGGGAAAAAAAAAAATTCTACCATGCGCCATGGCACATTGGCATGATTAGAGATTGGAAAGTACTCATGAAATAATAAAGAATATTCAGAAGGCACATAATGGAGGATTTTGTGCTCTTGAAGCTATCAATTTGAGACTCATTATATATATACACACACATGCAGTCATCTATATATATATATATATACACACACACTAACATCAATGTGATCATGATAGTGTGGGGAAACTTGGAAGTTAAGAAGTTAAGAAGTGATGAGTGAGTATCAATGGGTGAGGCCTTGACCCCATTATTGTAGAAAGGTCACCTAACCAGTAACTTAAGTTCGACAGCTAAAAAGATGCAAAGGTTGAATCATGCAAGAACTTACATATCCATCATCACAACCCTTCAACCTCAAGCACTCTCTTATACTTTTTACCATAGTTGTAAGCTTTTTTTTTTAAAAAAAAAAACATTAATGCTTAAATAATATTCAAGTCAAATTTAGCATGCATACGTATATATTTGAGTAATTTTTTAAAATATTAATGGTTAAATAATAGAACAAAAAATAAAGTTATTATTTGTCTATTATCATGGAATATTGGGAAGTAAATAATAATATTGCCAAATGTTTTTTCACTTGATTTATCCTATTAGTGTATTAAGAAATAATGACTGATAGTATATTAATCATTTGATTTACACATACTTGTCTATTACTCAATAATTAATTTGACCAACTATCTTCGCAAATGTTTCAAATTGAACTAACGAAACAACATGATGAATAACCCTGAAAAGAAACTATAGTTTGTTGTCAACATTATCCAAAATTTATTATTGATTATATAATTATAATCTTTCAGAAAACTTCATACAAATTTGCCAGTCATGATTATATATATATATGAAGAGGAGGGTTTCCATTAGTGGACTAAATTTAGGCTTAAAAAATGTACCCGAAAAGAAAAATGGCTCTGGCAACTCTAATTAAAAAATAAATATATATGACATATGTATATGGCCAAAAATAGATAGTTTTAATGATAGATCAAGAAATTCACCATAGTCACAACGTGGAATCAGTGGATGTAATCGTCTTAGAGCCGAAAACAACAAATTAATCCTCCATTTTCTCCACTAAATTCTACCATTTCCCACCATTCATATGCCCTCAAAACCAGGACCTCCCAATTCTCTTTTTTCTTAATTTTTACAAACTCCATCTCATCAACTTTCTTACCTTGCCTCCTTTCTTCTTCTTCCTTTGTTTCCCTTTAACGTTTCACAATTACACCTCTCTTTTGCTGCCAAAATGGTATGTTCTTGAACACCTTTTCTATATTTTCTTACATATTAAATGGTTGTTGAAACCTTTACTGCCCTAATAACCCTCCCTAACTCGAATTGGGTTAGTCAGAGTTCAATATAAACTCTGTATCATATCAACGATTTAGACAAAATGAAATGGTTTATATCGCTTATATTTATATTTTTATTGCAAATATTTTTACCATTTGACTTTGAAAAAATATTATATTAACATTTATAAAATTATTTTGATGATCGATATGTTTACATGTTCATATAAATTTTATTTTGAGTTTTATTCTCTTTATTCATAAATGAGAGAAAGATATCAATCTGTTAAAAAAAAATTCCATTACACGAAAGATATAGAAAGTTTTATCATTAATCAGACTAATTTTTTTTTTTTTTTAATATGGAATAGGCGAATTCGTCATCTGGAATGGCTGTTCATGATGATTGCAAGCTAAAATTCTTAGAACTAAAGGCAAAAAGAAGCTTTCGATATATTGTGTTCAAGATCGAAGAGAAGATTCAACAAGTGACGGTTGAAAAATTGGGGGAACCTCAAGAAAGTTATGAAGACTTTACTGCTAGTTTGCCTGCCGATGGGTGTCGATATGCTGTTTATGATTTTGATTTCATAACTAAAGAGAATGTCCAGAAGAGCAAAATTTTCTTCGTTTCGTGGTAAAAAATATATATACACACGATTATGCGATTACATGTCTATAGATAGTTTTATTTTCGAGTGATTTTTGCCTACATCTATAATATTACATTCAACGGTTGAATGAGTTGCATATATTTTATATTTGATTAATAAAAATATAGTACGTATATAAATATAATATAAATTTAATGCACCCAAATTAAATAAAAAATTTGTGCTCTTTTGATTCATTCCCTTACATCTATACATATTAATTCATCAAAAAAATATAGGTATTTTTTTGAAAATTTTTTATTTACTTTGATTATATTGTATCTCATGGGTGAATTTGTGGTAGATGGTATAAGGGTTATATTTTTATTAACTAAATATAAAATACACGCTATATACATATCCTACATCTAACAGTAGGACACAATACTTAATTAATTTTTTTTTTGACCATATGGATGCAATACTTAGATGAGAATCTCTTTTTCTTTTTTTCATAGGGCTTGCATTTTCGTGTCATTACTTTTAATCCTATGCTGTACCTTAATTAATAAATAGTTTTTGTCATTTTGCAGGTCTCCTGATACAGCAAAGGTGAGAAGTAAAATGTTGTATGCAAGTTCAAAGGACAGATTCAGGAGAGAGCTTGATGGTGTTCAAGTTGAGTTGCAAGCAACAGACCCAAGTGAAATGAGTTTTGACATTATTAAATCTCGAGCTATTTAAAGACCAACATGTGCTTTTTTGTAATGAACTCGGCTCCAACTTTGGTGCAACAACAACAACATTTATATATTTAGCTATCCTTCACTCATGACTCTTCTTTAATCTTCATACTTGCCCATTTTATTAATTATAAAGTGGTGATCATCAATTAATTAAGGCTCACTTAATTTGTTGTACGTATATTTTGGTGAGGTTTAGGGCTTTGCTAATCGCTTTCTATTGTTAATTAAGTTAAATTTTCCCTTGAAAATTATGATGTTGGGGAGGAATTAATTATCCTTGCTCCCATTAATTGCCAATGTGATTGATTTATATATACACCTTGGTACGTAATTTTTTGTTAAGGTAGAATTTGTGTCATGGTTTTGTATTTTTGAAGAATTTTAATTTAATTTTTGTCTTATCTTGTATAGTTACATATTCATTGGTCAATGGCCTAAACATTTTCTAAGTTTATCAAATTTACAATAATATTAAACTTTTTTTTGTTGTTATATTTTTGCTGGCAACCATACTCATCCTTTCATCTAATTATGCCAATGTTTTTCTATTTCTCAATTTTTAAGTGGATGAATTTTTTGTGGTAGTTAATGATTCAAAGAGGAATAAATAATTACTTTCTAAATTTCATTTTTCATGGATGAAGGAATTTTTTGGTTTTAAAATTAAAATAACTTCAGAAGCGGGACTACCACCTTATAGCATGTTACAGCCAGAAGCATAACCCACATTTTAATATTTTCTATGTATTATATCCATATTTATTTGTGATACATAGGTATTAGGTTAAAATCATCATTAGTTGAGTGTTTATTTTAATATAGTTTGCATGCTTAATTTGTATATATATAGAACTCTTCATTTCATTTGGCTTAAGTAATAAATAAATTAAAAATCAACAAACAGTGATCAAGCAATGTCATGTAGAAATGTGAAAATAAAATCAAGATATGTACAAGTACTCAAACAATATCTAAAAAATAATTCCATTGATGTTCTAATATAACTTTAAAACTATACAAAAAATTTGTTAAAATCAATAGAAAATAAACTACAACAAAAAATTCAATACAATTCTAATAATTTATTGATTAAATTTTTTAAAACTAAATGAGTTCTTACTGATTAAAATCTGAAATTTATAATTTAATAGAATACAATTGTTTAAGCAATTTGTGAAAACTCCTTCTAGTTATAATGCTAGCATTATTACGAATTGTCAAAGATTAAGTAATCAATTGATAAAGACAGCTTTTATAGCATTAATAATTTATGGCTCCAATCCAAGATTACTGCAGTGTGAAATTCCTTCAGAAATATAATAATAAAGGTTGGATTCAATTGGTAAAAGAATAAAAGTGGTGAACTAAATTGGAACATTTTTAATTACCATTTTCCCCTCAAAAATAACTTTAATTGCCATTTGACACCATATCCACACATTACAGCACCATCACATAAAACGACAGCGTTTCTTTCATCTCATGTGATAAATCCTTCTTCAACCACCAGCTAGGGTTTTATACAATCCACACTTCCTCAGCTCTCACCTCTGCAAACCCTAGCAATGGAGAACTCTCAGTCTCCGTACTCATCAACACCTTCATGCTGGAGCAACATATTAAAGAATCCACCACCACAAACCAAGCCGAACCCGAATCCGAACCCGATAAACAAAGTATTATCGGCGGACAGCTGCAAGTCATCGAAGGGAATATCGGTGGCGGTGATTGATGCAAACGCCGTAATCGAAGGCGGCGAAAAGCTTCATAATTTAGCCGATAAGTTCGTTACTGTACCCGAAGTTCTCGCCGAGATTCGCGACCCTGTGTCACGTCATCGCCTCTCCTTTGTTCCTTTCTCCATTGAATCTTTGGAGCCTTCAACTGATGCTCTCAATAACGGTAGTAACTTTACTTCGTTTTTTAAAAATTTCATTTGTTAATTTTGCTGTGTAGTTATGGTTTTAGTGAAATTATGGAGTATTTTAGAGGAGAAAATTATAGAAGTTTATATTTTTTGGTGTTTGGAATTAAAAATTGTTAATTTCTTGGGTGTAATTTGCAGATGAATTTAATAAAGTGTGAAGTTGATGCAAGTTGTTTACTGATTTTAGTTTCGTGTTGTAGTTATTAAATTTGCGAGGGCAACTGGTGATTTGCAGACCCTGTCCGATGTTGATCTTAAGCTACTTGCCCTAACTTACACGCTGGAGGCGCAGATACATGGCACATCCCAAATTAGGAATGCTCCTCCTCCTATTCATACAGTTAAAGTGAAGAGGTTGCCTGAGAAGGATATGCCTGGATGGGGTTCTAATGTTCCTAATTTGGAAGAATGGGAAGCGTTAGAAGAAGAATCTGGGGATGCGTCGAATGCTAACTCGAGGATACTTCCTTTGAAAGAGATGAGCTTGAATGCTATTCATGTTGATGGCCAATCTGAAGATGGTTCGGTGGTGACAGGAAGTGAAGTGCATTCGGAGAATCATGAAGATGTTGAGCATGGTTTGAGGAAGCATAGGAGATATCCGCCGAAGAAAAAAGAGATCAGTATTGAAGGGAAGAAGATGGTTGCAGATGGAATTGATGCATCTCAGGGACAGTTTGATGATAATGCTGGTGATTGGATGCCTGCTGTTAGTCGAAGTACTCATAGAAGGTTTCTTAGAAGGAAAGCTAGACGTGAATATAATGAGGCATTAATTGAAAAAGATAGTCAGCAAGATATGGAGAGAACTATAGAGAAGGAAACTACTATTCTGGATTCACTGATTAATCAAAATTCAGAAAGAGTAGATGCTGGAAATGGGATTTCTGAGGGTGGTGAGGCGAAGAATGATGATGAAGATCTCAGTTCAATACTGAATCAAATGAGGCTAGAAGAAGACTCATTGAAGGCTCTTCAAGAAGGAAAGGAAGAGAACAGAAATCCAGTGGGGTTTGAGTCTACTGATAACATGGTTTTGGAAGCTTCTTCTGACTGCAATGCAAATGTTGCTCTTGAAGAAGGTCAAGTTGATATTGGCAATGGAGAACCAGATCACTTGGAGATCTTAAGTGAGACCAACGAAAGCGTTGATGCATCACATGGTGATGATGATGCTAGTGAGCAGAGCTGGACGCTTAGATCCTTGTCAGAGTCCAGTGTAGCTTGTGTAACTAGTGATTATGCAATGCAGAATGTACTTCTGCAAATGGGATTGCGACTGCTGGCACCTGGAGGAATGCAAATCCGCCAGCTGCACAGGTATAGAATTAATGTTTAAGCCTAAGCTTATAGTGCTGTAAATAATAGGCTCTGTAAGTTCAAAATTTTTCTTTTCTTATATTTAAAGGTGATTGTACTTGCAGGTGGATATTGAAATGTCATGCTTGCTATACTGTGACTGCTGAGATTGGGAGAATTTTTTGCCCAAAGTGTGGAAATGGTGGCACTTTAAGAAAGGTAGCTGTTACAGTTGGTGAGAATGGAATCATTCTGGCAGACCGTCGTCCACGGATCAGTCTGCGTGGTACAAAAGTAAGTGTATGCCCTAACTAAAAAGAGCAGAAAAAAAGAAAACTATGGGAGCAAATAGCAGGATTTTCTGCTGTTCCTTCTGTACATTAGCTTCAATTTATATCATAATGTTGATGCATATACCTGTTTGCCGCACAGTTGTCTTTTATGTGCTACTTAGTTTGCCTTGTGTCTTCGCCAGTGGAATGTTCCACACCATGTTTTGGATTGTGCACGCATGAATGTGTGTTGCTTCTTTGTGTGGTTAGGCAATGCTAATGCATGTAAAATTTATGATACTTCTGAAATGTGTTAACATTTTGCTCCATGCAGTTTTCCCTGCCTTTGCCGCAAGGAGGAAGGGATGCCATTGCTAAGAACCTCATTCTGCGTGAAGATCAACTGCCACAAAAATTTCTTTACCCCAAGACAAAGAAGAAAGTGAACAAACAGGTTGGTCCACTCACTTAATACTTGTTTCCATCATTTTGACATATTTTGCATCTGTAGATTTGTTTGCACATATTTACTTTTGTTGTTTTTATATTATGGTATTTAAGTAACCTGAAGCTGATGTATTTAACACAAAATTCAGGGAGATGACTTCTATGCTCCAGATGACTTCTTCACCCACCATACTGATAAAAAAGCTGCCTTCCAGCCCCCAATAAGGAAGGCATTAGCGGTTTTCAGCGGAAAGAGGAATCCTAATGATAACCACTACTCCCGTCCCAAGAATTGATGGCAGTTCTGCATCTTTTTTACTTTTTGAAATCTTTTTGGATTGAGCAGCTGTAGTCGAAAGTAAATGTGAGTTTGCTCACCTTTGAGCACAATTTTGATTTTTTTTTTTTTTTAATTAGTGTGTGCAAAATCGGTGATTTTAATAATTTTTAATCACTACAGTAGCAGAATTGACTTGCTCACAGCATTCTCTTAAACAAATCATTAATCAGTGATTAATAACTTTACTCATCCATTCAATTCAGTGGTGTACATAGGCAAGCAGACCCTGTCATGCAAATAAACGTCCTATTTTTCTCTTTTTACTTAGCTTCATGCTACTACCATTTACAAGGGCCATAACCAACAAATAAAACCTCTCACCTCTAATAAAAAAAAAAAAAAAAAAGATGTAAATTTTAGGTAATATAAATGAGTCTATATATTTGATTTACAATGTGTTGGCTTTCATTTCATTCCTTTATCAAACTAAAAATCACGATGACAATGCAAGCTCTGCCCATGCTAATGAAGATGACTTGAACTCCAGCGATACCGATGTGTCAATTTTGCTCTCCAGCATTCTGCTTATTTCCTCCATAGATGGTCTCTTTGATGGCTCTGGATGTATGCATAGGCTTACCACTTCACATATGACTCTGAGATCTTCATATTGGAAATGTTTCAACTCAGGATCCACCACATATGACATCACTTCTGGCATTTCCAGAAACTCCTTGGCCTGCAAAGGATTGATTCATTAAGGATGCTGCAATCTCCAAAATATTGTTCTTCGAAAAGAAATTATAATTCTAACAGATTTTCTTACCCAATCTACCAAGCATCCTTTGTCCTTGCAGGATGGAGGTCTCCCGCTGATTATTTCCAATAAAAGCACACCGAAAGCGTATATATTGCCTTGGACGTCAAGATGGCGACCCTCCAGTGAATCTGGAAGTAAGCAAATTGCACCTTGGCTGCCTATGGAACCTGAGTTCTTCTTTGACCTTGACAGGATACTTTTCCAACTTTCAAAATCAACCAGCTGCAAAAAAGTAAGATTCTTCTTAAGACCTGTCCAACATTCTTCCCATATCAAGAAATCTGACAATAAATGGATGACACTGAATGACCATAACCCAAAAAGAAAGAAAGGTCCACAAAGATTATATATTGCAAGTTCTTGATCCTAAAAAATTTACACTGGTTGAGACCTCGGCAGCCAACCAGTCCCTATCATGATCCTGATCTCTAACCCCAAGCTAGCACAGCTCATTCAAATTCCGAAACCTCCACAACTATGGAAATGGAAATATGATAAACTAAGATTTTATGGTTAATTTTTTTGGTTTAATTTCAAATGATAGTGTAGAAAATATTATTAATTTCCTTGCTTCCTTAGAAGTATGAAAAAAGGCATGAGTGTGTACCTTAGGGGAAAAGTCCTCCGTGAGGTACACAGCACTAGAATTTAGTTCTGATATGGTAAATGGTGGATCAAGCTCTGTGTGAAGGTATTTGAGTCCACGAGCAATGCCTAAAACAATTTTCATGCGTCTTGTCCAGGACAACTGGCAACCTTCTCCATCTGCATCCAGTCATGTTGATCACTCACCCTTGAGCTATAAAACATCATAGAACAAATTTCCCAAGGAAGAAACTGGACTTACAATGAAGGTGCTCATACAAAGTTCCATTTGATGCATATTCAAAAACCAGCATCCTTGTAAATGGAGTGCTCTCTCTACAATAGCCCAGCAATTTTCCTGCATTCTCATGATCTAGTCTTGCCAAATCTGCTACCTGTATGGAAATTTTAACTAGATCTTCAGTAACAGTGTAGTCTCAATGTTTCAGCTCTTTATGGTTCCTTCTGACAAAAGCTTCATGCTTTTGTTTTTTCTTTGCAGTAAAAGTCTTATTACCTCTTTCTGAAAATAGAGCTCAAGATAGCCCGTCCAATGTTCTTCTTTAATGCAAAGGGATGTAACAGCAATCTCAGGCCCGCCTTTGATGGTGCCTTTATAAACCAAACTATCTGGTGAAGAGCCAATAATGTTGCTGAAGTCTTCGCAGGCAACTTCAAGCTCTTGTCTGCTGAATCTTGCAACATCCTTCAATATCTCAGAATCTGTGTAGAATCAACATGCATAAATAATTATTCTCTTGAACATATGCTATCAAAATTTTTATAGCACAAGTGATGCTAGCTGGGAAGCAAACCTATATACACTGCCATATCATCATTCTGACTTGCTGATTTCTTCCAAGGAATTATGATAGAAGATTTACTATTGCATTTCTGGAAAGCCGTTAAAAGGGCAATGATAAAAAGAGAGCCCACCATGGTTCCTGTTACAATTTCCAAAGCCAAAAGCCATGCAGGCTTTGATTGCCGCTGATGTTGCTTGGATACATCTTCAGCAGGCTGGTGCTTAGTATTGAATGTTTGATGGGCTTTGGCAGGCGGTGCACCACCTAAAAAAGGAGCTTCATCATTTTCAATTGCTACAGTCGTCATTAAAGCATAACCAGCCACAGGTTACAAATAGCATTATCAAGTTCAGTTCGATAACAAGGACATACACCTTGAATTACCAAAATTTGAGGGCGATGTTGACCATGGTAAAGGACCTAAATAAGGATAAGTATAAGATCTCATGAAATTAGTAATTTATTTATCAAAACAGCTCCTGATTAGACACAGACCAAAACAAGGAAACTGAAGGCAGAACTCTTTTGAGCTATGTGGCCTTTCAAAGAAGGGCAACATTGTTATGCTAAATGAGGATGCCTATGTTAAACTACCATACACATTTTAGATAGGCTAAAGAGGAGAATAAGAACCAGATTGCATAATGAAAGAATCATTCATGCACTCAAATTTTTCAGTCCACAGATCAGAAGTTCAGGAAACGAGAAAGAAAATCTTGTTATACATACCACATTGTGCAGCAGACCGCTGCTTGGGATCTTTGCTTTGAAGGCAGTTCCCTTGGAAGCTTGTGCTGCATGTCCAAAGCAAAGGTAAGTTCACAGAAAGACCACAAACCAGCACACAAATTCAGGTCTGCAAAATCAATAGAAGAATCCCCATCCAAGAGGAATAGAGGTGGTACCTTGGGAGATACTTCAAGCACTTAGGTATGTTACCAACAAAGAAGTTGTATGATAAATCTACCACTTTTAATTGAGATGCTCGACACAAGCCGGCAGAGTTTGATGCGTACCTGAAGCAGTGCAAATGATAAGCAAGAAATTTTCAAAGTTTAAAATCAATCAATTGACTTTATGTTCCATCCTATATGCCTATTTAGATTTCTAGAAAGATATAACAGCAAGCTAAGCAATGCATACATTTCATAATCAGGTCATGAACTGTAATGTCAATGTGATTTGCAAACTAAGACAGATAACCAAATGCCTTCCATTCCTATGAACAATCTGAGAAGTTTACGTGCAACCATAAACAACTTACATTCCATTTGTGTTAGATGGGAAATCTGAATTGCCACCAGCTGGAACCGTTCCTTGAAGCCTATTCCTATCCAGCCGAAGTTCCTCAAGGTACTTAAGATTACCAAGTTCAGGAGGCAAATGCCCAGTTAATCCATTGGATTGAAGGTTTCTACAGCAATAAAGTAAAATGGAAGTAAGAGAAAACCCAACAGTGCCAAGGCATACACTAAAAATGAACTCCAGTCATTAAAACCAGTAAAGAATATTCCTTACATCCTCGTAACATTGTCTAAATTTGCAAGCTCTGAAGGAATAGGACCAGTTAACTGATTCACTCCCAAATCCAAAACCTTGAGGTACTTCAACATGCCCAGCTCTTTTGGGATTGTCCCAATCAGATTATTACCATGCAAGATCCTACACATCAAACACAAGAAACCAAAGGTCAAATGCAATGTACAACAGTAAAACACAGCATATATTCAGTATCATGTACGAAAAGAACATACAATCCTTGAAGGTACGTGATCCGACCCAATTCCGGGGGAAGAAAACCCTTTAAGGAAGACCCAGTGATGTTTCTGCAGAAGAATAAGTGCAACATTATTCACCTACAAAACACCAATGTGCTAATACTATATATGGGGATGCAACTACAGGAAACTGGATATATATTTAATCCTTAACCAAGAAAATTAATAATGATATCTTACATCTTCATAACATGGTTTCTAGCAGAAGAGCATGCAATGCCTAGCCAGTCACAAGGATCTGAATCTAGGGTGTTCCAATTGGACAAAACCAGAAGTGGGTCTTCATATATAGCTTCTTTGAAAGCTTTAAGTGCCCAAACTGTACAAAGTCCAAGATTCTATTTAGTAAAGAAGCAACAACAGAACTTCGCAAACTTACTACATATACCAAAATCTAAATTTTTTCCAAAAGAAACAAGCATAAAAACATCTCATTGCTTTCAAAAATTGAATTCAGATCACATATCTATACTACCATTAAAACTCACCAAGACTTGACATTGAGTAAATACCAGGAAGAAATGAAATCTATTGATACTAAATTTAGATTAATGATACTAATTATGCAGGCCAACAAGAGTCCATTCTTCAAAAAAAAAAAAATTTCAATCTTTTCATTTTCAAAACCAATAAAGAATTAAGATCTGAGAACTAAAGTAGCAACATATACCTTCATCTTTAGGAAAAGATTCACAGGCCACAAAAAGAACAGAAGAAACTACAAAAAGAAGTTGCAATAATGGATAATGTGATCTCATTTTCTCTGCAAGAAATCTCCACCACACTCTGATTATCACAATGCTTTTCTTTCAAGAACACCAACAAACAAGAACAACCATAAAGGAAAAACCCAAGAAAATCAAGAATGAGATAAAAAGTCCAACAAGAACAAAAAAGAATCAAGTAGCTTGAAGATACAGGCTTTTGACAAGGGTAGCAAAGAGACCAAAAAAAAAAAAAAAACAGAAAAAAAACTAGTAGAACTGTAGAACACAAAGTTCAAAACTTTAGATACTGTAATCTAAAGAAATGAGTAAAGGGTTGGTTTTGTATTACACTATAGTAAGTGTTGAAAAATCAAGATTTGGCAACCACCCAAGAAAGCAAAACTCAGTTACTTGGATTCTTGAATGATGAGTAAAGAAGGAAAGTAGACCAGAGTGAATGGTAAAAGGAAAACAAACCCAGATGTTAAGGGAAACTTGGATTCAAAGACAGGATTTTGTTGCCATACTTAATCTTTAATAAAAAAAAAAAAAGACACTAAAGAAAATTAAAAAAAAAAAGAAAAAGATTAGATTTTTGATATAGAGAATGTTGTCCTGTTCATTGTTGTTAAATTAAGATGGCGGTTTTTGTTTCTGCTTTTTCTTTTTCTTTTTTTAGAATATTTTTTAAAAAAAATATATATTTATTTATTACATATTTAAAGGGACAGATCTAAATTCATCTATTATATAGTAAAAATAATTTTTATTTTTATAAATTTATCATAAAAATAATAAATCACACTAAATTATTTTTTTTATTGATAGATATACATTAAAATTATATATAATAAATTTTTGAATTAAGCTTTTTGGATAAGTATTAATTTTTTGAACTTAAAATAAGCATAAAAATGAATACTGCTGCTTATCAATGAAGTTTTTTTAGGTTCTTGGTTCAATTTTTTTTAACAAAATGAAGTTTTAGGAAATATGATCTTTTTTAAGGGGATAAAAGGAAATAATCTTAAGAAATATAGAAGCAAATATATTTTTGTTTATTGGCTATATTTTTTTATATTATTCTAAATTTCTTTTGGGTCCTGCATGTTAAATTTTTTAATAAGAATTAGCATATATGGCAATTATTAAAGTATTAAATCTTATAAGAATTGGTTTTACTTTAATAATATTTTAAATTTAAAACGTGATGTATGCAATAACGTTGAATTGTTATTAAATTTAAATTGTGATGTATGCAATAATATTGAATTAATTATTGGGAGATTTTATGGTTCTTATCATCCTGCTTGAATTAAATTAAATTAGTCAAAATTTAATGAAGTCTCAATATTAATGATTAATATAAAAAAAAATACAATACATTTTTCGTGGAAAATATAAAACAAAAAAACTTTTTTTGAGGGAAATAAAACACAATACTTACCTATGCCTAATTAAATAAAATTATTGTATTAATATTGGTAGTGGTTCCTGTTTAAAAGAACAGGTTTCATGATAATTAATGATTAAGCATTATTAGTACATGAGCATTAAGCAAATCGCACTTAGTAGAGCTAATGTAATGGGCCCTTAAATGCGGTATTTGCGCCATTAATCATGCACCGCATTCTCAAGCTCACGTTTGAATCATCCCCTCAATTATTACTATTATTATTTTTTTCATTTAATAAAAATTATTTACCCTAAAGATACCTAAAAATTATTTAAGTTCCTTTATTTGTTAGTTATTAGTATTACTGTTACTATTATATTTGAAAATGTATAATTTCTGAACTTGAATTTGATTTTATAAACAAATTTCTTTAAGTAATAATAAACAATCGAGTTACAATTTAAAAATTAATCAAGTTAAATCAAATTCAGACTTAAAATACATAAATATATAAAATCCAACCCATTTACCAAAATTATTTAGATAGTATACTTGAATATTGGCCATAAAATTTAATTCGAAATTGATATTAATTTTTGTATCAAGTTGATTTATATTGGATTTTCATACAATATGATTGGATGCGATTGTACTGAAATTAGGTTAAGAATAATGCTCAAATAATTTTATTATATATCATTTTTTTTGAACTAGCAGCATCTAGAGTTTATTGAGTTCTGACTAATCTAATTCAACTCGGATATAACTATAAGGACAGTAAAAATCTTTCAACAACTATTTAATATAACCGCGTTCATTATGACTCAAATTTAAAATTTTAGTTTAAACAATAACAGTTCCTACCAATTAATTTTAACGGTTATTGGTATTAATTTTTCTTTTATTAACTAAGATGTGAGAATTTTACTGAATTTATTATAGCTAAAAACCCTGTATGATTTTTATTTTTCTAGCTAATTTGACTCTTTGGTTTATTGTTAAAAAAATTAAAATTATTATCCCAATCTTTAGTTCATATTTGTGTTTTTACTTTCTTTATAATGTTATTTTTCTTTTTCTCTTGGCAATGGAACTGTTTTAATTGCACCATATGAATTGGTCTATAAGTTTATTTTGAAATTATCATGTAAGTTTCTTCACAGCCCAATCAGTACATGAACAAAAAGGTCTTCAGCTCTTAATTCAATAACGTATAAAATTAAAATTCCACGCTCTAATTTTTTCTATGTCAATATAAACATTAAATTGCATTACATCAATACAATAGCCCCTTAATACCTAATTAAGTAGTTGGAATTCAAGATTACATTATATCTATATATATATAGTTGGAATCTATAACATTGGTCACAAAATAATCTACATATAGCATATGCAACCACCACTACTTCCTTTGTGTTTCATTTTCAAACAAAGAAATACCAAAATCCATAAAAGATTGCACTTTTTTATACAAACTTGGCTACAAGAACTACCATATCAATGGCTTGTCCTCAAAATAATACTAAACAAAGTGGACATTATTGAAGAGGCAAGTTGTTAAATATGGAGACCATAAATTCTATACACCTACACAATATTTTTTAATGGAATATCATAACATTTTCTTGGTGACATTTTCTGTTTTGGCATGAGTTTGGGTTCCTTTTGTTTATTGACTTGGTGACACAAGACAGTAAAGATTGTACAGACATGAAGTATCCTTAGTTCCTTACTTAACAATGCTTCCAAGCAAGACACCAAAAAAAAATGTTAGTTTTTGAGTATTTTTTAAGGAGCCTAATGATTCCTATTCTACAAGTGATCAAGTGGATTCAAATCCATTTGAAATTGGATAGTTGGCAAAATTTTATTGGGTCAACTCATGAAATGTCAACCTTTGTGTTCTATATAACTAATAGGTTTTTGACACATTGATATTTTTTTTCATGGCCTAACTTGTTACTAGGGGTGGCCACGGGCCGGTTTCGGCCCGGAATTGAACCGGAACTGATCCGGTCAAATTTAAAACCGGGCTGAACTAGCTTTGAACTGAGGAAGAGACCGCTTTAGGGCCGGTTTCATTCCTCCTGGAACCGTGAACTGGCGGTTCTAGTTTGGAACCGGCTGGTTTAGGTTCCGAACCGGCCGGTTATGGTTCAGTTTATGAAAAAGAAAAATTATGTCAAAATTTCAAAAAATACAAGTTACAACTTCTTATAAAATTCTACATAATTTTCTCTTACTCGTAGTATATTTTATTTTCTAAAATAACACAACTATTTTACAGTGCGTAAAAACCGAACAAAAAAATTGGAACTGTAAACCAGAACCGGAATTAAGCTGGTTCCACCTTAGGTCGAACTATGAACCAATAGTTTCAAACCAAAACCGGCCGGTTCATGAACCGTGGCCACCCCTACTTGTTGCTATAAAATTTTTGCTAGTTTAACAGAGGTTCAATGGACAATAAACTATATAAATATTTATTCATTTAGTATTTCGCTATCAAAATAAAAAAAACTACCAATATTAATGAACAATGATATGAAAACTTGAACTTAGTTATGATTCTCATAAATAATAATATCAATCAAACCAACCTTGATTCACTTTAACAATTTTAAATTTGAAGCATGAGCAAGTTGAATCCTTTCAATATTCAATCCTTACTCTTCTCTTTTGCCATGAGCAATGGCTATTTGCTTTTCTTGATAAGGACCTCACTTGTCTTCTTAATTAATTTAAATCGTTTTAGGGGGGATAAAAAGATGGAGACTTCGTTTTTGGCAGGTTTTGTTGCATTAAATTAGTTTTTGAATGCCAAGTTTTTTTTTTTTTTTTTTTTTTTTTTCATATTATATGTTTATAGTGTTATATATTGCACAAAATAAATTTGTTTTTGGGTAAGTGATATTAAACCATTCAATTAAATTTTGACAAAATAAACCCTCTAAGATCAACTTAATTAAAGAAAAAATAAGTTTACATGACTAGTATTCTCTTTAATAAATTATGTTTTTAGTGAAGCACCCAAAACAAAAAGATCCATATATAGCCATAATCCAAGATATATAACTGTGCCTTCATAAGTTACTTAGAAGCTTTTTTAGCAAGAAAATCATTTGACACAATAACTAATCTACCAAAATTATGTGGCCAATATTGAGTTCAATCTCTTCTCTTTTTTTCAGGTTGATGGAGTGGGATTAGATAGGCTGTCACCTTCATTACCAATATATAATCAAAATTCAAAAGAAAAAAATTTCAAAGTTTGGTTAAAAGTAAAGGAGCCAAGATTTGGTGGAGTTCCAGACTAGACTATGCTATTATAATTATTTGTATGTTTTTATGAAATATAATATGAAACTATCTATTTGTCATCAGCCTGTAACCATTTTGATGTAGCCAGTCTTTTTTCAATTTACAAATTGATACTTACATTTTTGTCACAAGGTGCTACCAAACATTCAAAATTTGGCTCCTCAAAACATCATTGATTTAGCTAGATCATATTATTTAATGTCTTTCAATAATTACATTTATAAAATAAATTTATCTATTCATATTTTTTAATGAGAAATCTGTAGCTCCAGAATTGTGGTTGGCATTATATGATTTTTTTAGACCATTTAAATCTATATTTTCACAGCAGTAGCATCATACTGATCACTGATGGAAGTTATTAAATAGGACCACAGGATATGTTTCATAAATTTTCTCTTAATTTGTTGCAGTCTTAATGATATGTTTTCTAACATATGAATGCACCCTCTTAAGGACCCAGATGTTAGATTTGTTTTTTTAAGGACCTAGTAAAACTGCTATTAATGAAGTATATGATCATCTACAATATACTTGAAAAATTCTGGATAAAATTAAATGGGTATGGCCTGGTTAATATAGTCAAATTTCAATACATTTGTGTTCTTGTTGCATATTAATTACACCCAAAAAACATGGACAATAAGCTTTTGTAACTCTAAAAACTTTGCCATATAATATTTTTTGAAGTCTCCTTTAGTTTCCACCAAGAAATTTAAATGGTCAGGGCCGGGGCGTGTTCTACATTCTCCAATTTCAAGACATTTAAACAATTTTAATTAGTGAACCAATGTGCTCCTTAATTAAACTGCATATGGTTGTTCAGGCAATTATTAATATATTCTGTGCCTTGCAGCAATCTTGACCAATAAATATGCATGCATTCGACTGTAAGCTCAGAAAATTTAGAGCTTATGATAACACTTTTTGGTCATATGAAAAATATTAAAAAGGTAAAAATCTTATCAGAATTTCACCCTATTAACCTATTACATTATAAAACTCCAAAATTATCAAAATTCAATTCCGATCCTTACAATGTTGAATCCATGAATTTTATATGTTACAAGACAAGACTTATTCAATTGTTACTGGCGTGGTACTTGTGGACTGGATATGGTCATTTTCTTCCAATTATCCAGGTTTCAAAACACAAGTAGACCAATCACTGACTTCTTACATTTGTATCTTGGAAAAGTCTTGAGGTACTTCAGCGGAAGGCAATCAGCTCAGGCAATTTACAGTATGTACTATAATGGTCCCCGAGTACTACGGCAACATCATGGGTCGGTTGGTTGCCATATTTATTGCTTTGGTGACAACCTTTTATGATCCACAAAATGAGAGTTACTCTTTTAGGTGCACAGAGTTAATGACTCAAATTATCTGCTCCTCTTTTATTTTTGACCAGAGAAGTAAAAAAAAAAAAAACATAGGTTATTTTCATTTAAATCGCATGATTTTGTTAGATGGCGTGTGGTGTCTCTGTGCCGTGTGTGTATATGTTAATTTTTATTATTCAAAAAAAAAGTCACATTTTAATTATTGAATTTAAATAATAGTATATGCAGTCGTTTTAAATTAGTTATTAGAATATTTTTACTTTTTGTATACTCTTAATCAAATCAAACTGAATTAATTAAAATTTAAAGAATTATGAATACTAGTGATCTAAAAAAAGAAATGAATGTATTGCTGTGTATAAGGTTATCAACAGCAATCAATGAATGTAGAAATGCTTGAATTTTATTGCTTTTGAACTAAGGCCTGTGGTTACATTAGCTGGGCCAAGCTACATCTTTTTTCTTTCTTCTTGTTCATATATATGTTTAGGTTGGCCCAGCTATGGCTTCTGATATTTTCACATGTTAGAACTCTATTCCTCATCGAAGCACAGTTAATAGTATGGATTTATCACATAGTCAGATACCAATATCTCAAAAAATATGCTTCATAATAGGGATGCATCAAATAGATAGATACCAACATTCCAAAAAATGTTTTCCAGAATAATAAGTTTGTATACCTTTACTGTACTAACAAGAAAATGTATGCATATATTCTTGCTATATGTAGACTATGACTATGACTTAATAGTGTGTATCATAGTTGTGACTATAAATTCTAATGATTTTGTCTATTAACTTCTTCCCAGTATCCATCTTCCCATTTCTGCACTTGCCTTATAACATTTAATTTTTTCCTATAGAAGGCTTGTAAGGCTTGGGATTCATGAGCAGGAGGCAAGGTACATGGTCTTGTAGTAGAAGGACTCTTTATTAGTGATTCTGTCATGAATTTCCTCTCTAGCCCATCTGCAGGACAAGCCATAGTTTCTGAACACAACTCTATAGCTCCTTCAGGTACTTGTGGAGTGAATTTCAGTAGTTTAGCATACTTATTTAAGAGATGAAACATGTAATCATACACATAATCTATCTTTAACTCTTCTTGAACAAAATCACTTGCAGCTTTTCCAATTTCTTGTGCCTGCCAATTCCATCATTTCAGGATTAAATTTTCTTGGTTTTCAGGAAAAAAAAAAAAAAAAAGGATGGCAACTTTGTTAGCTTGATTAGAGAAAATTTCATTACCTTCTGTTTGTGTTTATTGCCCCATTCTACTGCAAATTTAATGGATTTGCATTTATCTGTATCTCGAATGGGCCAATAGTGCTGCAGAGGTTGCAGACTTCTTGTAAAGAAGTCATGGTAGTACGGTTTTACAAGCAATGACATAGAATTGCAGGCTAGAATGTACTTCTCACTAACAGACCATGCATACCCTTCAATGTAGATTTTATACCTACATATGTGAACTATGAATAGATAAATGAGAAACAATTTAAAATTCCACAAAAATTAACGATTTCATTACTAATTCTATGGCCTGTCAAGAGGTATAACCTGTGAGTACATTGTCTTGCTAAGTTAGATTGATTGAATCCTTGCTGATATTCCTGAATCCAATCCTGCAAATTGAACTTTTATGAATATTTTTTTTTTGGTTTAAACCATCGATATCTAGGACCACTAAGTTCTAACTAATCCAGTTCAACCGAGATATGACCACAAGCATTGCAAAGATCTCTCAACAACTAATTCATCAACTTTTATGAACTCTTTGCAGTAGTAAGGAACCAAAAATTTGATGGGGTTAGCTTACATATTTCTGTAGCAATTATTCACTATGTCAGGAATTTTTACCTGGATGAACAGGCGAGCACTCCAGTCTTGTTGATCAGAGACATTGCAAGTAAGGAGGTCCTTTCTGGTGTCAGCTACAAAAGGGTTGCCCTTCCAATAAGCATAAGGTTCTCTATCAATCCACTTGCTTATATTATTGCCTTCTTTTATGTCTTTCAATAAATCATCCCATGGCTTTATGTTAATTTCAGCCCTACAACAACAACTCATTCATTTTTTTGGAGCACTTGTCATAATTTTAATTCCTAATTGCCTACACTGCAAAACAGATACTTGACTGCTAAGCTACTGACTTAGTTGCAGTATCATAGTCAACCTAATTGCTATAAGAAACAAAAAAAAATAAATAGTGAAAAAGACAAAAGAAGAAAGAAGTAGACGTTACCATCCCCAGAAAGACCAATCAGGAAATACTATGTCCAGTGTCCACCTGTCACCACAATACCGAAACAACGGTGGCGGCCCTGTGGCGTTCTGTACACGGTAATGGCTTGATCGGACAACCGGCCGGTCATTGGTATCAAACATTAGCTCCAAGTCCGGTATCCTTCCGGGATACCTTCTGAGAAGCTGTAAAATGCCCCATATAGTGAATTTATCTCTAGTTTGTATAGATTGTCTGTATTTCTTGATATATGCTATGCCTCCAACTATTATCAGACGAAAACATGCTGTACTTTTGGCTTTCTCCACCATTTCCCTGGTGATTCCTGTGGCAATCCATGGCCGTAGATCTTCATGAATCCATCGGAAATAGTTTGGACATACTGTTCTTGCTGATGGGTATCGAGTTTCGTCTTCAGTTAGGGATGTAGCAGTTCTTGGATAGTTCGTTGGACATGTTTGAGTTTGGTTCTTGATGGTGCTGCTGCAGTTTAATGGGAATTCAATTGTTTTTATTTGGAGCAAGTGGTGGTTTGATGAGATAATAATGGTCTCATTTGTTGATCTTTCTACTAAAAACTTAGACTGCAAGAAAATGGATCAAATTAGCATGAAGAATTTAATCAAATTATGAACTTTAATTGTAGTTATGGAACTTACAGAATCAACCCATAAGCAAGATATGAATGCAGCAATGAAGAGGATCAAAAAAAAGAGCAGAGCTTTTATAGTTAAAGGTCCTTTAGTTACTAGTGGCCTCAAAATTTGCATCTCTAAGAAATTTCTTGCTTCGTTTCTACATAGATGGAGCATTTCATATCATAGGATAAGAGGTTAATGAAAGCTTTGAGTAGTTTACAGGATTAATAATGCAAGGAGGTTACAGAAAACGCAGAATCTCGCTATAAAAGTTAAAATGTTAGTTTAAAACTCTTGCCAGCTTATGTAGCGCTTGAGTTACGGGTTGACCACACCGTATTGCCATGTCCGTGACTGCAATGAAACAGCAGAAGATGCCAATAAATCAATCCACAGGACCAGAATGGTTACAGCTTTTATTGCCATTGTGATTTCTCATATATTTAGTGTTTGATAGGCTAGTGCTCCAATAATTGCTTCAAGTTGCCTTTCACTTCAGCATCAAA
>CATIWO010181637.1:0-25732 GCA_949673435.1 Macaranga tanarius
TTTTTTTCGTGACATTTAGAGGTATGTAGTTTCATTTTCTAACACTTTAATACCCTCTCAACTAATATTGTCATTATTTTATAATAAAATATTAATATAACACTATCTTTCACTAATAAAAATATTTTACATGTGATTTACTATCAATATAACTATTTAGATACTTTTAGAAATATCATAAATTTATTTTAAAAATCATTTATTTTTATTCCTAATAAAATAAAAAATACATCTTATTTTTATTTTTTGTAAATTTATTTTAGTTTGTTGAATGATATATTACTTAGTAAATAATTTAACTATTAAATATTCATATTATTTTATCATTACATGATATATTTTTAATAATATTACTAAGTATGGTACTAAAATGCAAGTAAAATAAAACCACAGACCCTTAAATGTCACGAAAAAAACCACAGGCCTATAAGTGAAAATGCGCCTAACCACAAGGTATTTTTTTGTACTTATCCCTAAATTTTATTGGAAGATAAAAACTAACTATCCTAATAGAAAAAGGATATGTAAATTAAAATCCTAAAAACTAAAAAAACTTAAAATAATCCTAAAAATAAATGGAAAATAACAAAATTAAATTAAAAAATTTTATTTTTCCTCCCCCACACTTAAAATTTGCAATGTCCGCATTGTATAAAAATTTGTCAAAATTCAGGTATGCATAAGAGCAGGCCGCATGCCCATGCGCATGGGAGTGCCTGCCTCGCGCTTGGAGCAGCATTGCGCTTGCACGCCCATGCGCATGGGCGTGCCTGCTTTGGCACAAAACAGGGCAGGTTGACACGCCCATGTGCATGGGCGTGTCTAACACCTACAAATGAGAAAAATTTGCAAAAATTAAGTATGAAAGCATTGGAATTGGAACAAAAACACATTTAACATATTGAACTCATCAACATTACACAATTATAATAATAACTAAAGCACAAAACATACATTAAACTTAAACGAAAAACAAATTACAAGACAAAACAAATAACCTATCATAGGACACTTAACTACTCTTTTTCAAAGCTTCAATTGTTATGCCCCGGGTCTTGTGGAGGATAAGGAGGTGGAAAGAAGTTTTGCGATTAGAAATAAGCCATCAAGTTGTGATTGATCATATGCATGTCTTGACGCATATTAGCTATGTTGGTGTTCATGCCATATGCCAATGAAGTTAGCTCTCCAACATTTAAATCAATCACTCCCACTTGCAACTCTAAATTTTCCATTCTTCGTATTACATCATTTATGTCGGCATTTTCCTCATCTTCATCCATTTCTTATGGTGGTAGTGCCTGAGCAAGATTGTAAAATTCAGGTCCCTCCCTTGTAACCATACCAATGGCCTCCATCATCAAACGATCAATCAAAGAATGCCCTTTAAGCTTTTCAAATGGTATGTTATCAGCATCAAAACCAACAAAACAAGATATATTTGTAACCAACCCACCAATTTTTATTGCCCCAGCTGTTTTGGTGGCTACATTTTTTAACTTGAGTGCAATTGCATGACATAAATCCAATTTCACATTATTACATATGTAGTATAAAATGGTTAACTCAGTTGTGGTTACTACAGAATCACCATCCTTCCTAGGGAACAATGAGTGTGCCATCAACCTATGTAAATAACATAGAGTCGGTGATCGAATTTGAGATTCTTTTGCCGCCTTAGCCTCATAAAATCCACTTCTTTGCCCCGTAAGCTCATTCCAAAATGCATGCCTATCATATTCAACCATTGCATCTTGATTTTTAGGAAAATGAAACACATCATTTAACTTAAACAAACCCATACTATGTTCTTCATTTCCCAATCTAAAGGTCATCATTAATGATTGTTCATTAAAATGGAAAGAAGATAGAAATTCACAAGTAGGCTGAATATAGGTTGGATATTGTAACAAGATAAATGCGTCCTACCCCATTCTAGAGATATACATTTGCACTTTATCCAAAAATCCTATTGTTCTTAAAGAAGAAGCATTCATATATTTGTTTGGCACAATCTTTCTAGAAAGTAATTGCTCAAATTTCTTTCTTTGCCCTTCATGACTAAATTTAATATGGGTAGGAAAAGGTCTTACCATATGATCTTCATAAGCACCACCCAAATTGGTAGAGCTTCCTCCACGTGCTCTTTTCGATCTTAGCTTTACTTTCTTTGTAGCATAAGTCTTCTTTCATGGCTCTCTTTCCATGAGTGAGTGATGGATGAAGAACTTGCTTGAGAGAGAGAATTTCAGCTAGAGAGAAAGAATTGATGTAGAGAATGAAGAAATTAAGATGTGTGGGAAGAGAATAGAAGAAGGTAGTGTTTATATAGAGGAAAGTGAAAATAAAAATTGATTAAAAATGGGGAATTGAAGAGTTGGGAATGTAGAAAGTAGTCAAAGTTGAAGATTTTAATGAATTGAAAGTGGGAAGTATTAGGAAATTAGGAAAGTTATAGAGAATTTAAGAACCCTAGATATTGGAAAGTGGAAAAGGTTGGGAAAGTGAGAAAGTTGTGGGAAATGGAAGAAATTCAAATTGGGCATGTATTTTTAAGGGCACTTTGTGTCTTTTAGTAAAAATAATTCGACAGTGCACATGCCTATGCGCATGGGCGTGTGCCTATGCTATCCTATTGTGGCAAGGCAGGCACGGGCATGCACATGGGCATGCCCGCTTTGCTTCTGTGCTTCCTCCTAGTGTTTCTAGCGCACAGCCATGCGCATGGCCGTACTTGATTCGACCAATTTTTTTCTAGTTTGGCATGGCCATGTGCATGGGTGTGCCAAACCTCAAAATTTCTACTCTAAGCTTTCAAAGTAGGTCGCATGGCTATGTAACAAAGTGTGCAACCTCTTTATTTGATTGAAACATGAAAAACTCTTGGATTTAAATACATCATGTAATCACAATCACTGAATTCCCACATAAATATACACTTACAACTTCTTGTGCTCCTTCTCTTCTTCAAATTCAATTTTATTAGAGCTTCTATCTTCACTTCCTACAAAACAGAATACAAGAAAAACTCAAAACTTAAAACATGCGAACATAAAAATAAAGAAACTAAAAAGAAAAAGAAAAAGAAAAACTTAGTTGAGTTCCCAAGAAGTGCTCTTTTAGGTCTATGAGGTTAGACCATCATATTCTTCAGAGTATTGAATTAGCCAGAAAGGCTGATTATCGAAAGTTCTCCAATGTGCCTCCATGGTAGATTTTCAGTCTTTGCCTATTAACTTTGAATTTTTCTCCTTAAGTGTTGCAAACTTCCACAGCTCCATAAGGGTAGACATGGCTTACTATAAATGGTCTCGACCATCTACTTTTGAGCTTCCCTGGAAATAATCTGAGTCTGGAGTTGAATAGCAACACTTGGTCTCCTTCTTGAAAACTCTTTATCTTTACCTTGGCATCATTCCATTTCTTTGTACGTTCTTTATAAATTCTGGAGTTTTCATATAATGACTCTCTTATCTCCTCTAATTCACTCAATTGTAAAAGTCTTTTTTTTGCGACTTTCTTGCAATCATAATTCAAAGCCTTGATTGCCCAGTAAGCCTTATGCTCAATTTCAACAGGAAGATGACATGCTTTTCCATACACCAACCTATATGGAGACATTTTAATAGGTGTCTTGTAAGCTGTTTGATATGCCCATAAGGCATCATCCAACTTCCTTACCTATTCTTTTCTCGACTTACTCACTGTTCTTTCAAGAATCCGCTTTAACTCTCTATTGCTTACTTCCACTTGTCCACTTGTTTGGGGATGGTATGGAGTGGCTATCTTGTGTTTAACCCCATAACGAGCTAGCAATGCTTCCATGTTTCTATTATAGAAATGTGTTCCACCATTACTTATGATAGCTCGAGGCATTCCAAACCTAGCAAAGAGTTTGCTCAGGAATTTGCAAACTATTCTTGCATCATTTACTGCACAAGCTTAAGCTTCTACCCATTTGGACATATAATCTACACGAACAAGTATGTACTTATTTCCATCTGAAATAGGAAATGGCCCCATGAAATCTATGCCCCTCAAGAATTTCTGATTGGAGCATTTCATCCTTATTTGAAATGTTGCCAATCTTTTGACATGCATCACAACTGAGTACACACTGTATAGCATCATGAAAGAGAGTAGGCCAATAGAACCCTGCTTCATGGACTTTTATAGTAGTTCTTTGTGGACCAAAATGACCACCACCGACCATTCTGTGACAATGCTTCAAAATTGAACCAGTTTCTTCATCTCATACACATCTTATCAAAACATTATTGCATGGCTTCCAGAGGTAAAGATCATCCCACAGATAATACTTGGAATCATGAATGAGTTTCTTCTTTTGTTGACTATTGAATTCTTCTAAAAATTTCCCATTCGATACAAAGTTAGCTATATTCGCAAACCATGGTGCATTTAAACTTTGGATTGCTAACAACGTCTCATATGGAAATAGCTCCTGGATAGGTTCTTCCTCGTCATTGTCTTCTTGCTCTAGCTCCAATCTTGAGAGATAATCAACTACTACATTTTTTGATCCCTTCTTATCTTTAATTTCAATGTGAAACTCTTGGAAGAGCAGTACCCATCATATGAGCCTTGGCTTTGAGTCCTTCTTGTTCAAGAGGTATTTCAACACTGCATGATCTGTATACACAACAACTTTAGAACCAAGTAAGTAAGATTGAAATTTATCAAAAGCAAAAATTACTGCTAGCATTTCCTTCTCGGTTGTAGCATAGTTGAGTTATGAATCATTCAAGGTTCGACTTGCATAATAGATGACATGAAGTTTATTCTCCTTCCTTTGGCCAAGTACAGCTCCTATCGCATGATCACTTGCATCGCACATCAATTCGAATGGAAGATTCCAATATGGCGAGACAACTATAGGAGCTGATATCAATGCTTCTTTCAACTTATCAAAAGCCAATTTACAGTTATTAGTAAAGTCAAAAGGAGAATCTTTCTCAAGTAATTTACAAAGAGGTTTAGAGATTTTTGAAAAATCCTGGATAAACCGTCGATAGAATCCTGCATGGCCTAGGAAACTTTGAATTCCTTTGACGTTTGTAGGGTATTGAAGCTTTTCAATGGTCTCCACTTTTGCTTTGTTCACTTCAATACCTTATGCTGAAATCTTATGCCCAAGAACGATTCCTTCCTCCACCATAAAATGACACTTCTCCTAATTTAGTACCAAATTTATCTCTTCACACCATGTAAGAACCTGCTCCAAATTCTCCAAACATCCTTCAAATGAGCTTTCATAGACTGAGAAGTCATCTATGAACACATCCATAATTTCTTCTACCAAATCTGAGAATATGGCCATCATTCATCTTTGAAAGGTTGTCGGAGCATTACACAATCCAAATGGCATTCTTCTATAAGTAAATGTGCCATAGGGACATGTGAATGTCATTTTCTCTTGATCTTCTGGAGCAATTGCTATTTGATTGTAGCCCGAATAACCATCTAAGAAATAGTAGAAGGCATGTCCTGCTATCATCTCCAACATCTGATCAATAAATGGTAGTAGAAAGTGGTCCTTTCTAGTAGCTGAATTCAACTTCCTGTAATCAATGCACACCTTCCATCTAGTCACTATTCATGTAGAGATCTGCTTACCTTCTTTATTTTCTACCACAGTCATTCCTCCTTTCTTTAGTACACACTGGATAGGACTTACCCATGAACTGTCTGAGATTGGGTAAATAATTCCTGTATCTAATAGCTTGACCACCTCTTTCTTCACCACTTCTTGCATGTTTGGATTTAGCCTCCTTTTCCTTTCAATGGTTGGCTTGAATCCATCTTCCATTAGAATTTTATGCATGCAATAAGATGGACTTATCCCTCTTATATCCAAAATTTGCCAACCAATTGCTCTTATTCTCCTCTTGAGCATCCTTACAAGCAAGTCTTCTTAGTTTTGGGTGAGCTTAGAAGATACAATCATAGGTAAAGTTTGGTTTTCTCTAAAAAAAGTATACCTTAAATATTGAGGTAAACGTTTTAAATCTACTTTTGGTGGTTTTATGCTTGATGGTGGTGTAGGTTCAGTGTTTGGTAATTGAATTTGGGAAAAATGAGTTTGGTGTTTAAGGTAATCTTCATCTTGGGGGCTTTGTACCTGTATAAACTTCTCAATATACTCCAATTCATCACACTTTACCAACCTCCTTCATTGGACTTCAATCACACATTAATCCAAAACATCAACTCTAAAGCACAAATCACTTTCAGAAGAATGTTTCATACCTTGATAGATGTTGAACTTACAACTTTCCTCACCTACTCTTAGAGTCAAAGTTCCATCATATACATTAATGATTACCTTGGTAGTATAGAGGAAAGGCATACCAAGGATTAAGGGGACGTCTTTATCTTCCTCAAAGTTAAGGACGACAAAGTTCACTGGAAAAATGAATTTTCTAGCCCTTAATAGCATATCTTCCACTATTCCTTCTAGTTCCTTCACTGTTCTATCTGCTAGTTATAGACGAATGTTTATTAGTCTTGCTTCTTTTAATCTTAATTTCTTATAAATAGATAAAGGCATAAGGTTAATAGAAGCACCTGAATCACACAAAGCTTTTTGAAATGATAAATTTCCAACAAAACATGGAATAGTAAGACTCCTTGGTTGCTTCCTTTTTAAAGGAAGTTTATTTGAGATGATGGAACTGCACTCCTTTATGAGTGTGACTGTCTCAAACTCCTACAACTTCTTCTTGTTGAAAATTAACTCCTTTAAGAATTTTGCATACTTTGGAATCTGAGATAGACATTCCACCAAAGGCATGTTGATATGGAGAGTCTTGAATCTTTCTAAGAATTTTGCAAATTACTGATCATGCTCCTTTTTCTTCAACCTTTGTGGGTATGGTACTAGAGGTTCATAAGCCCGAATTGGTGATGACCTTGCCTTTTCTTTATTCTCCTCCTTCACTTGTGGTTCTTTTGGTATCTCAACCCTTTCATCGTCTTGTTCTTTCTCTCATTCATTCTTTTTTTCTTCATAATCCATTGTTGCCTTAGGGGTTTGGATCTCTATACCGTTTCTTAAGGTGATAGACTTTACTTGCTCTTTTGGATTCTTCTCCGTATTGCTCGGTAATGCACCTTGATTCCTTGTTGATAAGGAATTTGCTAGCTGCCCCATTTGCACTTTTAGATTATGAATAGAAGAGGAATGATTTTGGATCATTTACTCCATTCTCTTTTGAGCTTCATCTTGCTGGCTCATCTTTGGTGACATCACATCCATGAATTTCTCCATCTTGCTCTCCATTGAACTTCCAGAGGATGACCCATTGTCTTGGTGAAATTAAGGTTGAGGTTATTGTTGTTGTGCATTCTGACCTCCAAATTCTGGTGGTGCTTGTGGTCTCCACTGGTTATTTTCTTGATTGCTCCAAGAGAAATTTGGATGATTTCTCCAACTTGGATTATAGGTATTACCACAGGCTTAGTTTTGAGGTCCTTTGAAGTTGCCCATATAGTTGACACCCTCTGTAGTCATCCCTTCCATCATTTGACATTCTATGGTAGGATGACCTCCTTGACATAGTTTACATGAGGAAGACAATGTAGATACTGCATTTACATTCACTTTGTCATCCTTTTTGTCAGAGCATCAAGCTTTGCATTCAACATGGTAAAATTGTCCACCTCTATGGCTCTAACTTTCTTTGTAATGGTCCTTTCATTAGACCACAAACTTTATGTATTTGCCATTTCTTCAAAGAGCTCTAAGGCATCTTCTGGTGTCTTTGACATGATAGTACCTCCAGCTGCTGCATCAATGTTGACTCTAACTGCATGATTGACTCCCTTGTAAAATGATTGCACTAAATCTCATGTAGGAATCAATTGAGGTGGACACTACTTCTGAAGGTCTTTGAATCTTTCCCAACACTCATAGAATGTTTCATCATCTCTTTGAAAGAAAGAATTAATCTCGTTTCTAATCCTCAACACCTTTATAGGTGGTAAGTATTTGTTGAAAAAGGCTGTGTAAAGCTCTTACCAAGTGTTGATAGAGTTGGATGGTAAACTTGTAAACCATCTCTTTTCTCTGTCCATAAGAGAAAATGGAAAGAGAATCAACCGGATTGCATCAGGTTGTACTCCATTCATTTTGAAGGTGAATCTAAACATATAACCAAATGGAGCCTCATGTGGTAGACCATTAAATGGTGAATTTTGGATCATTTGAATCATTGCCGGCTTGATTTCAAAGTTGTTTGCTGCGGTTACAATTGGTGTTTGATCACCTTGCACATTAGGACTCACAAAATCTCGCATGGTTCTCTGACCATTTTGAGGATTTTGAAAAACTTATTGTCTCGGTGGGTCATTCCTTGCATCATCTCCTAAGTCTATTTTGCTTGGTGATTGTTGTGATATGATTGTTTGTTCTTTTTCTCACGAATTGTGTTCTCTAACTCTAAATCAAGTGGTATCAACTTAAGTCCTTGTTTGCTTGCACTTCGTGTGATGTGCATCAAACAACATAAATTCCTACAATACTATAATGAGAACCAAAATTAAAAATGACGTCTAAATCAAGCAACACAATTTTTTTAACAATATGAATTCTATCAATCCCCGGCAACAGCGCCAAAAAACTTGGTGTGTACAAAATCCGCAAGTACACAAAATCATATCAAGTAGTAAATAAAGATATCGTCCTTCAGAGATTGTGAATTGAATATTGAAATACTAACTATGTTCATTTATTCAGATAATGAAATAGAGTTTAGATTCTTTAAAAACCAAAACTAAAACAAACTAAAGTAAAATTCAAATTCAAACAAATATTAAAAGCTAGGGTTCTTATTCTCAATTAGACCATTTCAAAGGATTGATTAACTAACTAGGTTTAACTATTTCTAATTCATTTTAAAAGGATCTTAGAAACCATAGATTTTTCTCTCAGATAAATCTATAATTAATTGAAGATTAATTAACACTAAGTTTACTGGCTCTTACCAACCTAATGCCTTTTAGTTCTAATTTTATATCACAACCTTTAATTAATATTAATCCACTTAATTGTCTCTCAACTAATTAAGTAATCAATAGGTCATTGCCTAATTCTACAAAACTTATATCTCGATTAAGCCTATAGTGTCAATTCAATCTTAGGGTGATGAGTCCTAAAATGACATTAAGCATAACAACAACCAATGAATTAGATCTAGCAACATAACATAAATCACAATAAGCACATGGTCAATTCAGAATAAGAACCCTAGAAAGGATTTAGCTACTCATGTTAAGAATAAAAGAAAACAATAGAGAAATGAAAACTATTCTGAATATAAATATGAATAAATAAAAAAGTGATACAAGAAAAACCCCTTTCAAATAATGTAAGGAAGCCTTACTCTTCTAACTTCAAGCCAAGTATCTCCTCTACTATGAACTAAGCAAAATAAAATGAAAAATATCTTCTGAAAAATAAAGAGAATAGAAAACTAAAACCAGAACTTAAAAACTAAAAAAAAAAACTAGGAACTCACTTAATGAAAAACAGATGGTTCTATTTAAATGACCTAGTTTCCTAATGAAAAGGTCATTTAAACTCTCCTAAACTCTATCTAAACATAGGCTTAAAAGATGAGCTTCTATCTATCCAAACTCCAGCTTAAAATCCACTTTTAATTGGCTACCACATCATCATGCACGGGTACACAACAATTAGATACGCCCATGCATCAAAATAACTCTGAACTCTTGGAATAAAGCATGGGTGTGTGCATGGGCATGTGCCTGGCATATGGACGTGCGCATGGGCATGTGCTTTGTAATTGGCTCTTCTTCAATTTAGGCATGGGCAAGCGCATGGGCATGCAACTCCACACATGGGCGTGTGCCCTGATGCGAGGATAACCTTCCAATTTTAAGCTTCAATCTTATCTTTATCTTGAAGCACTATCTCCATCTCTTCTCAAATGCATCCTATAACTAAAAACTAAATAAAAATTACCTATTTAACATAAAACCACCTATATTAAAATAAAATAACAGAACTAACTAAATTAACTAAAAACTAACTAAACAATGCATTTTTGAACTTAATATGAAATAAAATAGAGTGCTCAACACATGCATGTTTCACACTCATCAGCGGTTCTCATTTTTGCAACCATATTATTAAATCACTTTTGAAGAAGTATAGTGTTACTCACAAGGTAGCTACTCCATACCACCCTCAAACAAGCGGTCAAGTTAAAGTTAGTAATAGGAAACTTAAATGGATTTTGGAAAAGACGGTTTCAGCTTCAAGAAAGGATTAGGCATTGCAGATTGATAATGCATTATGGGTGTATCAGACAGCTTTCAAAACTCCCATTGGTCTTACTTCATATCATTTGATTTATGGGAAGTCTTGTCACTTATTGGTTAAGCTTGAACATAAAGCTTATTGGGCAACAAGAGCATTGAATTTTGGTTTAATGAAAGCCGGTCAAAAGGGGCTCCTTCAACTTAATGAATTGAAGGATTTGTGGATGAATGCCTATGAAAATGCCAAGATCTACAAAGATAGAACCAAGCAATAACATGACAAGCATATTCAAAAGAAGGAGTTTCATGAAGGGCATCTTGTTCTTTTATACAATTCAAGGCTCAAACTCTTTCCCGGTAAGTTGAAATCAAGGTGGTCAGGTCCATTTCGAGTTGTTAAAGTTTTTCCTTATAGTGATATCAAGATTAAAAATGGAAAGGGTGAAACTTTTAAAGTCAATGGTCATCATTTAAAGCCTTACATTGTTGGTGATCAATTGGAAAAAGGGATCTCTATTCCATTCATTTCTCCACCTTAATCTTCATAGAGGTAATGGTCAAGTTATAGACCTCAATTTAGCATTTCTTTATTTATTTTCTTATTTAGTATAGTCTTAATTGCTTTCTCTTTTACATATCCTTTATTTTATTATTAGTTTTTATTTCATTCATTTTTGATTTACTACTCACATTATCTTAGAGTTAAGTTTAATATATGTTTTTCTAAAATAAAAATAAAAAAATATAAATTTCAAAAATAAACACAGGGTGCTGAGTCGGCACCAAAAGCTTGGTTTTGTGCCGAGTCGTGATATTTTAGCACTGTCACGACTCAGCAGGCACATTGGTTTAGTGCCGAGTTATGACCATTTGCTACTGTCATGACTCAGCAGGCACTTACACCCAGTGCCGAGTCGTGACGCTTCACCCCTGCCACGACTCGGCAAACATCAGCCAACAAGTGCTGAGTCATGAAGCTTCTGATGTCGGTCAAATATAATACTTTAGTCTATAAGACTAAATATAGAGTAAATAGGGTATCGAACACTCAGGAATTTAGAGTAATTTTATATTAACCGGATAGATAGTTAGATGGATAGGCAAACAATAATGGTAAAAATGTTGATTTATTCCAAATATTCTAAATAATTACTAACTATGCTAATTAATCTAATTATTCTAATATCAAGTTCAAGTAGGGTTCATTAAAACCAAAATTCAGAATTTATCAATAACTACAAAGAAATAAACAAATGATTACATGCAATGATTAGAAAACATGGTATAAGTTCTAAAAATAATTCTCATTGTCAATTAGACCTAAAGTCCTTAAGAGCAATTCTCGTTGTCAATTAAGGGTAATTTCATTTAGAGTCTACAAGCACTCTCATAACATTGTAGAGATAAACAAAATTCATTTAATAACCATGCAAAGTTTATAATCTTTAATCTTTTAAATAGAAATCCTTGTCTCCAAGTGATTTCATAATCTTTAATTAACTCTAATTGTATTTCCACCAAAATGCACCAACTCTCATTGCATACAATTTGATTAACAAGTCATATATAATGGCCAAGCATACATAATACATCCAAACTCAATTAAAATCAAATCATTCATATAACATAAAATAAAATATGTAGTTCGTTGATTCATTATTCCTTGTAATTCTAACAAACAATGGCTTAGCCAATGTACATATTAAACATAAAACAACAATAAAAAGGTATAATAAACATCAAGCACTAATAGAGAGAAAGATAGAACTTGAATGTAGATAGCCTTCTTAAAGATTCCTTGACTTTTTTGAATGATCTTCTCTTGATACTTTGAATTGCACTAATAATACTAACTAAACAATAATAATACTTTAAACAAAATAACTAAGTGTTTTCTGATATGATATTATGTCTAAAATAATGTCAATACATGTATTTATAGTCCTTCTAAACATCCTAATTCGTACACTTTCGGAGAGGGGTCAAATGTGAAAGGGTGTCAAGAATAGGTGCCTAAACTACTCGGCACACTGTGTCGAGTAGGGTGTGAGTCGGCATGGCTGCCCTCTATCATGACTCGGCACAGCGGAATGAGTCGACACAAGGCTTCTTCTCTCAGCTCGAGTTGGCAGGACGAGTCGGCATAGCCGCTTACTGTCACAAGTTGGCATGGGCAGAACGAGTCGGCATACCTCCTAAATTGCTTCCCTTGACTTTTTGAACACTAAACTTTATTCTAATGCACTCCAAAGCAACTTCAAGCTTGAGATTAGTCCAAAAGAACCTATAAATAATATAAATAATATAAAAGCACACAAAAACTCATAATTAAAAACAATAACATAATAACTAAACATAATGCATATGCAAATTAACTAAAAAGTCAACAAAATGATCCTAAATTACTATGCTATTTTGCATACTATCAAATTCCCCTACACTTAGACCTTGCTTGCCCTCAAGTAAGGAACAAAGATATAAGTAAGAAAAACAACAAAAATTTTATCCTCTCCAAAAGAAATGTAGCCATCTCAAACAAGTCATCTTAATTATGAAAGAAATTTTTAAGAAAAAGATAGTTAATAATTAACTTTCAATACTCAACAATGATAGAGGAATCAAGTCTCATAGCATAAGCAATAAGTTTATCAAATTATCTTAATCTATTAATAACAAAATCAAGAATATAAAGTCAAGGTGCTAACCAAGCTATCTAGCCAAAATATTCAATCTTCAAGCTTAGGATTTCTAAAAACAAGTAGCCATTGGGACAAGAATCAAGCACACACATAAACTAACATTTCTCATGAAATTTTTAGACAATTTTTTTTATTTTTGTTTTTTTACTAGTAGGTGCATTTTATGCTCCATTCCACTAGTTTTTGTACTTGTGATATCACACACTCTTTCTGAATGAATACAATTAAGGAGCAAACTCGCTTGCACGCAACTTACTCAAGATGCATTACATCAACAAGCATAAATGTTTTTTTTTTCTTTTTTTTATAATAAGTATTTATTTATTTATTTTTCTTTTTTTTTTTTCCGTGTCCTCATCCATTATTGAAATGCTAATCTTTCGTGTTATGGCTATAGTTTCTCTAAAGCTACCTAAGTCTTAAGAAACTAAGCTTAAATCCTTAGCATCCTAGTTTTAAGCATAGTTAGAAAATGGACTAAAAATTCTCTAGATTTTGAAAATAATAAAAAGAGATAATAAGAAAAACTTAAAGAGTATACTACATGAAACTAAAAATTCTACCAATTGAGCATATGAAATTAAATATTAATATGGCATAAAAGTAAAACTTCAATCTTAATCAAAATGAACTAGAAAAGAAACTACTTATTAATGTGGAGAAGATAAAATAATACAAAATAAAGTATAGACACACATGCATAATAACCTAAACATAAATAATTAACAACATGCAACATATATAACAACTACTAACTAAATTCTACCAATTCACTACTATCATCCCCTTCCCCCACACTTAAAATATACATTGTCCCCAATGTGAAACATAAAAGTAAAAGTAGGGAAAAGGAAAGACTCCCTCAATTCTTCGAAGGAGATGGTGGTGGAGACTCAATAGTATGACCGTAACATGCAAAGTATTATTGCATCTTGTACTTCATCCTTCTTTAGTGGTAAGCTAGTTAGCGGTTAAAAGCCTCCATACCACTCAATTGGCATTGCATATATCTTTGGTTCTCTAATACTTGCTCCCAAATAGGCAATTTATGACTAGAAGAGCCACTAGCACCTCCTTGTATAGGATAAGAAGGAAAAGGTGCATCATCTTGGGGTACCTCCTCTTGTTTCTCTTTATCTCCAACATTTGGCTCCTCCTCATAAACATCAACTCCAATATATGGTTCATCATCTTGGTGACTCCCAACATGTGGATGTGGAATTCCTTTCCAATAAGACCTAGTATGTGCAGGAATGAAACAAAAGGAAGCATCTATAACTTCTCCTCTCATAAAGGCTTGTTTAGTGAAATAGGAACACTCAACAACATGATCAAGATCATCAAAATTAATATTAAGAGTTTTTACAATAATTGTAATAACATGACCATGAGTTAAAGGAACATCCTTACGGGGTAGTACAAGTGAGGAGTTGATTGAAAATCCAATAAGTCCAACATACTTATTTTCTATTATGAATGCACCGCATTAAAAACATTTATTGAGCTGAAACTCGATTGAATTCAGCTTTATGAAACATAATACAATAAAGAACCTTATGCAAAAGCCAAAACTTCAAGTCTTTAATAAACATGGCCTTCCCTTTCTTTTGTTGAAAGGGAGGTGGTAAATCAGTTAAGAAGGTCCAAAATTCATTAAAATTAAATGACTTAGGCATGATACACATTCCATCCTTTTTAAAGCCAAAAACTCTTTGCATGTAAGCATAGGTAAGTTGGTGATTTTTGCTTAACAACCTAAAGTCAAGGATATGTGAATCACTGGGATTGACTTCTAAGGATGTGTAAAATTCAATAATCAATTCAACATATGTAGGTTTATGCATAGATACAAATTTCTTAAGGCCATAATTAGTCAATAATTGATTAAATAAGTCATGCATACCAACATCTTGAAGCAAGGAATTAGGAATATACTTGCATGAAATAATTTCTCAAAACTTTAAAGTAGTAAATCTATCACCTTTATCATAAGAAAGGATAGGAAACTTAGCTTTATATGTGAGTGACAAGTTCTCCTCTTGATGCTCCTCCTCATCTTGATCATCCCTCCTTAGCTTTGAAGATAAAGAACCCTTAGTCTTACCCATCTCAAATGGTGTAGAGAAGTGAAGAAAATAAAATAAAGAAAATAAAAAGAAAGAAAAAGGGAAGAAGAAATTCGGGTATGGAGGAAGAAAAGGAAGAGTGAGTGTTAGAGAAGAAGAAGAACTTAAGATAAATATATAAAGAAAGCAAAAAGTGATGTAGAGAAAAGAAAAAAAAAGACTATAAAGAGTGTATAGAATGTGAACAATGGAAACGTATATGATGTTTAAATAGAAGAAGAAAAGGTGAAAAAGAGGAGAGTAGAGAATATAAAACTAGTAGTCAATGTAGTTATAAATAGTAAAGGACAAAAGGTTATGAAAAAGTATGAAAAGTTGTGTCCTTATTGGGAAAGGACATGACTTTTCAAAATCAATTCAAACTTAGAGTAATTGTTATATACAAGAGGACAAAAAGGAAATAGAGAAAATATAGTAGAATTAAATAGGAAATAAATAAATAAAACAATGGAAAAAGAAAGTGAAGAGAAAAATAAGTAAATAAAAAAAATCAAAAGTGTGTGTGTGAGGTATGGCACGAGTCGGCACGCCTAGGCTCTGCTACGAGTCGACACGCTGTGCCGACTTGGCACAGAGCCTAGCGGGAAAGCCAAGTTGATGTGCGAGGTGGCACACATATGCCGACTCGATACCATCTGGCTCTATTATGAGTCGGCACAGAGCCGAGATAAAAAATAATTTTTTTAAAGATAAAATGTATATATATGTTATATTACTATATAAATCAAAACAAAAATTAAATGAAAGAAAAATAATGTGTAAGTGTGTATAGTTAAAAGAAAAATAATATAGACTAAATCTAAATAAACAAATAATATAAAAAAATATAAAACAAATACCTTGCTATATTTAATAGTCTATTGCTTGACTATAACTTTGAGTACTCAAGGTGTAGAGAGAGAGATTGATTCATTTTGATCAATTGCCTTACCAATAAAATAAGGTTTGAGACGACGGCTATTCACTTTTGAGATTTCTCCCTTGTCATTAGTAATTTCAATTACTCCATAAGGATGAACCTTGACAACCTTGAAAGGACCCGACCATCTTGACTTCAACTTTTTAGAAACACCTTCAATCTAGAGTTATAAAGTAGAACAAGGTCTCCCCTATAAAACTCCTTCTTAGCTATACGCTTATTATGCCATAATTTAGTAAGATCCTTATACAACTTTGCATTTTTATAAGCATTCATTCTTAGCTCCTCCAATTCATTGAGTTGAAGTAACCTTTTCATTCCCGCTTTTTTTAAATTAAAGTTCAAAGCCCTTGTTGCCCAATATGTCTTATGCTCAAGTTCCACGGGCAAGTGGCAAGACTTTCCATAGATCAATTGGTAAGAAGTAAGGCCAATGGGTGTTTTAAAGGCTGTCCTATATACCCACAAGGCATCATTTAACTTCAATGCCCAATCTTTCCTTGAAGAAGAAACTATTTTCTCAAGAATCCATTTGATCTCTCTATTACTCACCTTAACTTACCCACTTGATTATGGGTGATATAGAGTAGCCACCTTGTGTGTTACCCCATACTTCTTCAAAAGAGACTCTATCACATGATTGCAAAAGTGTGAACCACCATCACTAATTAATGCTCTAGGATTGCCAAACCTTGGAAAATTAATTTTCTTAAGCATTTTCTTGACAACCTTTGCATCATTAGTAATAGTAGCTATTGCTTCTACCTACTTTGAGACATAATCAACCATAACCAATATATACTTGTAGCCCAAAGAACTAGGAAAGGGACCCATGAAGTTAATGCCCCAAACATTAAAACTCTTTACTTTAAGAATTCCTTTTAAAGGCATCACATATTTCTTAGACAAATTACCCATTCTTTGGCATCTATCACATTTAAGCATAAAATCTCTAGCATCCTTAAATAAAGTAGGCTACTAAAAACTAGATTGAAGTACCTTAGAAGTTGTCTTTAATGCACCAAAGTGTCCGCCTAATCCAAGAAATGACAATGTCTCAAAACATCTTGAACTTCATCTTGAGGAATACAATATTTAATCAAACCGTCTCCACATATCTTGTATAGCAATGGTTCCTCCCAATAGTAGAACTTACTATCATGCAAGAATTTCTTCTTTTACCTATAATCAAGCCCATAAGGAAGAACTCCACTCACAAGGTAGTTTGCAAAATCCGCAAACCATGGAAGTTCCTTGGAATACCAAAGTAAAAAGATGTTCACCATGAAATGACTCATTGATCGGCACACCATTATCATTCTTGTGCAATCCCTTTTGATCTAGCCTTGATAAGTGATCCACAATAAGGTTCTCACTTCCTTTCTTATCTCTCACTTCCCAATCATCTCACTTCCTTTCTTATCTCTCACTTCTCAATCAAACTCTTGAAGCATTAGAATCCACCTTAAGAGCCTAGATTTTGCATCTTTCTTACTTAGAAGATACTTGAGGGCAGCATGGTCGGAATACACAATGAACTTTTGCCCTACAAGATATGCTCTAAACTTGTCAAATGCATAAACAATAGCAAGCAACTCTTTATCCGTGGTGGTATAATTAATTTGAGCATCATAAAGTAGTTTGCTAATATAATAAATCACATAAGGCTTGCCTTTTTTTCTTTGCCCTAAAACAGCCCCAACCGCAAAATTACTTGCATCACACATGATCTCAAATGGTTGCTCCCCATTAGGTGGTTGGAAAATCAGTGCTGATGTAAAATCCTTCTTCAAGGTTCCAAATGCATCCATACATACATCATCAAACTTGAAAATGGCCTCTTTAGTAAGTAGCTTGCATAATGGCTTTGCTATCTTGGAGAAATCTTGGATGAATCTTCTATAGAAATTTGCATGTCCAAGAAAGCTCCTTATATCTTTAACATACTTTGGAGGTGGCAAATTAGCAATGAATTCAATTTTTACTCTATCGACTTCAATACCTCTTTGTGAGACCAAATGCCCAAAAATAATCTCTTCTTGTGCCATGAAGTGGCACTTCTTCTAATTAAGTACTATACTATGCTTCTTGCACCTATCAAGAATTTTAGAAAGATTTTCTAAACAATTGGCAAAGTTAGATCCATAAACACTAAAGTCATCCATGAAAACCTCAACACAATCATTTATTAAATCACTAGATATTGAAAACATGCATCTTTGGAAAGTAGTGGGAGCATTGTATAAACCAAAAGGCATACGACTAAAAGCAAAAGTACCATATGGACAAGTAAAAGTGGTATTAGCTTGGTCTTCGAGATGAGTAGGAATTTGATAAAAGCCACTAAGCACATCAAGATAACAAAAATAAGAAAAATTTGCTAATCTCTCTATAACTTGATCAATAAAAGGCAATGGAAAATGATCTTTCCTAGTTGCTTTGTTTAATTTCCAATAATCAATGCACATACGCCAACCCATGATAGTCCTAGTAGGCACTAAATCATTATGTTCATTTTGCACAACGGTTAAGCCACTCTTTTTAAGAATAACCTGAATGAGGCTTACCCATTTACTATCACTAATGAAATATATGATCCTATTGTCAAGCAACTTAATCACTTCCTTTCTAACCACTTCCTTAAGAGTGGGATTTAGCCACCTTTGAGCTTCTATAGTAGGTTTAGCATCATCCTCTACAAAGATTCTATACATACAAATAGTTGGAATTAGTCCTTTTAAATCATTAATTGATTATCCTATTACACCTTTATGTTTATTCAAAACGTCACACAAAGAATTTACTTCATCATGAGGTAATAAAGAATTAACAATAAAAGGAAAATGAGAATTAGAATCAAGAAATGCATACCTTAGAGTGGAAGGCAAAGGTTTAAGCTCCAAGTTGGGTACTTCACTCGGTGAGAAAGGCTTAGGATCATCCTCTTTCTTTAGTGGCTCATATCTTTGATACATATAAGGATAAGTATATGGAGTTGATTCCAACATTCTTACACAAGCTACAACCTCTTTATTGGAATGTTTCTTATCAACCCTTTATGATATAGAAATTGACAGTCGTGACTTACATACTCATGTACAACATCATTCATACATTCATCAATTATATCAAGTGAATTTATCCTTTCACAAACTTCAATTGGTGGAGTTGTCTTAATCATCTTAAAGACATCAAAAAATATAGTCTCATCATTCATTTCCACCTTAATTTTTTCTTTTTTCATGTCAATGACCACCCCCACGGTCATTAAAAATGGCCTCCCCAATAATATAGGAATTTCGGGGGTCCTCCTCCATATCCATCACTACAAAATCTGCAGGAATAATAAACTTACCCACTTTGGTGGGTACATTCTTAAGCACACCAGGTGGATATTTAATAGATTTATCCACCATAGAAAGACGCATGGTAGTAGGCTTCAAATCACCTACATCTATCTTCTCATAAATAGAATAAGGCATTAAACTCACACTTGCATATATATCATATAAAGCTTTATTAAATGCAATATCACCAATCCTACAAGGAATAGTAAAAGAACTTAGATCTTTGAGTTTTGGTGGAGTCCTTGTGAACATTGCCTTAGACTCTTCAACAAGTGAAACTAGCCCATACTCTTCCATCTTACCCTTATGATTAATAATGTCCTTCAAAAATTTACCCCAAGAGGGCATATCTTTAATAGCATCCATAAAAGGTATGGTAATGGTTTTATCTTTCATATGATCAAGAAAAGTACTAAATTGCATGTCAAGATTGCGCCTTATAAAACTTTATGGGAAAGGTAAGGTTCTAAGGTCAATCTTTGGCTCATCTTTCTTGCTTGGTACTTCTTGAGTAGTATTCTCTTTCACACCACACTTATCATCCTTTTTATCTGTCACACCATTGTTAACTTTTGCATCCACCACACCCTCATCATCATCCCCATTCACAATCTTCTTTTTACTTGATGAAGCATCTCCAACTTCTTTACCACTTCTCAAGTTAATAACTTGACAAGATTCTTTAGGCTAAAATTCAGGTTGACTAGGCAGTCTTCCTAAAGGTTAAGGGATTGAAGAGGCTTGTTGAACAATTTGGTTTTCAAAGATTCAATTGTGGGAAATAAGTTGATCAATTCTTGCATTAAGTTGCTTGAATTGGTCCTCATGTTGTTTATTAGTTGTTGATTGTTAGTTTATGAATTGCTCTATAAGAACTTCTAAGTTAGACTTTGGTGGTGGTTATGGATTAAAAGAAGGATGATTTGGTTTCATACAAAAACCAGGTGGATTTTATGGTTTGGAAAAATTTTGGTTTCTCTATTGAGGGTTATATATATTTGAATTTAGCCCATGAAAATCTAGGATGGTTTCTCTATTGAGGGTTATATATGTTTGAATTTAGCCCCCCTCTTTGGTTGAAAGCTCCTTGCACAAAACTCACATCCTCATTAGCATTAGAATTCATATTGTATTGAGAATATGAATGAGATCCTCCACAAAGCTCACAAGAAATATTAGCATTTTCATAGAATTAACTTGAGATTTACTTACCAACTTGGTAAGAGCATCTACTTTAGCACTCAATAAGTTAATGGTTTCAAGCTCCAAAAACTCCTTTTGCTTTTGCCATTATTGGCTCATCACTCATATATCCTTAAAATGCAAGTAAAATAATAACCTCCTTAGCCGTTTTATCCATCCATTTCCCACTAGAGGCTGCATTGACAATATTTCTATTCTCATACGTTAAACCATTATAGAAAATTTGAGGGATCATCGAATCGGGCAAGCCATGATGTAGGCATTACCTTTGAAGCTCTTTGAATCTCTCCCAAGCTGCATAGATTGTCTCACTTTTATTTTTCTTGAAAGTAGTAATCTCATTGCGAAACTTGGTGGTCTTTTATGGTGGAAAGTACTTGTGAAGAAATGCTTGCTTCAATTGGTCCCAAGTTATGATTGATTCACTAGGCAAACTAGCAAGCCAAAGTTATGCCTTTTCCTTGACTGAAAATGGGAAAAGCCTAAGCCTTATCGCATCATCTGTCACTCCATTGATCTTAAAGGTAGCATACACATTGAGAAAGGTCAATATGTGAGCATATGGATCCTCTCCTTGTAGACCTCCAAACTGATTGTTTTGCACGATTTGTATGATGCTTGGTTTAATTTCAAAGTTATTGTTGGCTATTGATGGAGCCACAATTCCTCCAAAATTACCGGTTATATCGGGCATGGAAAAATCGCCCAAAGTATATCTCTCTGGTTCCATCATATTGTCTAAATTTTATTGATTCACTCTTCTTTGCCTTTGTTCTCTATGCAAAGCACGTAAAGTTAGCTCAATTTCGGGATCAAAATGAAAAATATTACTAGCACTTCTACTAAGTCTCATTGTGAGAAGAATCAAAATCAAACAATCAACGAAACAATATCTTATAAAATTAAAAAAACAAAAATAAAATAAAGGCCTAAAACAACCTTTCTCTACCCTAAGTTAATAAAAATTCTATACAAATTCTCTGGCAATGGCGCTAAAATTTGATGTCGGTCAAATATAATACCCTAGTCTCTAAGACTAAACATAGAGTAAGTAGAGTGTCGAACACTTGGGAATTTAGAGTAATTTTATATTAATTGGACAGATAGTTAGATGGATAGGCAAACAATAATGGTGAAAATGTTGATTTATTCTAACTAGTCTAAAGAATTACTAATTATGCTAATTAATCTAATTATTCTAATATCAAGTTCAAGTAGGGTTTATTAGAACTACAATTCGAAATTTATCAAGAACTATAAAGAAATAAACAAATGATTACATGAAATGATTAGAAAATATGGTATAAGTTCTAAAAGCAATTCTTATTGTCAATTAGACCTAAAGTCCTTAAGAGTAATTCTTATTGTCAATTAAGGGTAATTTCATTTAGAGTCTATAAGCACTCTCATGATATTATAGAGATAAACAAAATCCATTTAATTACCATGTAAGGTTTATAATCTTTAATCCTTTAAATAGCAATCCTTGTCTCCAAGTGATTTCATAACCTTTAATTAATTCTAATGATATTTTCACCAAAATGCCCCAACTCTCATTGCATACAATTTGATTAACAAATCATATATGATGGCTAAGCATACACAACACATCCAAACTCACAATTAAAATTAAATCATTCATATAACATAAAATAAAAGATATAGTTTATTAATTCATTCTTCCTTGCAATTCTAATAAATAATGGCTTAGCGAAGGTACATATTAAACATAAAACAATGAAAAAAAGGTATAATAAACATCAAGCACTAATAGAAAGAAAAATAGAACTTGAATGTAGATAGCCTTCTTGAAGATTCCTTGACTTTTTTGAATGATCTTCTCTTGATACTTTGATTTGCACTAATAATACTAACTAAATAATAATAATACTTTTAAAAAATAACTAAGTGTTTTTTGATATGATATTATGTCTAAAATAATGTCAACACATGTATTTATAGGCCTCTTAAATATCTCAATTCGTACACTTCCGGAGAGGAGTCAAATGTGAAAGGGTGTCAAGAATAGGTGCCTAAACTACTCGGCACACTGTACCGAGTCGGGTGTGAGTCGACACGACTGCCCTCTATCACGACTCGGCATAGCAGAATGAGTCGGCACAGGGCTTCTTCTCTTGGCTCGAGTCGGCTTAGTCCCTTGCTGTCATGAGTCAACACTGGCGGAATGAGTTAGCACACCTCTTGAATTGCTTCCCTTGACTTTTTGAACACCAAACTTCCTTCCAATACACTCCAAAGCAACTTCAAGCTTGAAATTAGTCCAAAAGAACCTATAAATCATATAAATAACATAAAAGCACACAAAAACTCATAACTAAAAACAATAACTTAATAACTAAATATAATGCAAATGCAAATTGAATAAAAAGTCAACAAAATGATCCTAAATTACTATGCTATTTTTCATACTATCAGCTTCATCCCTGTCATGACTCGGCACAGCCATTTTCAGTTGGTGCTGAGTAGGCACTAATACACCCCTTCCCAACCAATACATACTTTCACCACAATAAATTAAAAAAAGATTTATATTATATATTTGTATCTTTTACACACATCCATATTTCTTTTTCATGTAATTTCCTTATTCATTTTGAATTTTCAGAACAACTCTTTTCACTTTCACTTTCCCCCCATTTTTATTTTTGTCTTTTCTCTATTCCTCTTTTTAAAATCCTAATACACACTCTCTTCTCTACTTTTCTCTCTTTCTTTTCTCTACACATTTCTTTCTATTTCTATTTTTGCATTTGCATTTTCTCTTTTATTTCTTTCACTATGAAGAAAGCTCAAAAATCTTCTAAGGCTTCAAAGGGTAAAGCCATCATTCAAAGTGAGGAAGAAGACCAACCTATTGATCTTGCTCCAAGGTATGAGGCTCTTTTTCCTATTTTTCATGAACTTGAAGGTGATAAATATATTCTATATAAAACTAGAGATGTTGTTGGTTCTAGATTTTTGCCTAAGTCTATTATTGAAAACATAGGCATGACTAATGTTATGGATAAATTGTTGAAGTCAATAGGGCTTAAGAAATTTATTGATTTGGAGCATGATTCTTATGTGCAATTGACTCAAGAATTTTATTATTCTTTGGTTATAAATGAAACACACCCAAATGCTATAGACTTTCGCATGCTAGGCCATACTTATCAAGTGAATCCTACTTTCATGAAAAATGTGTTTGGTTTTGCTAAGGATGGTGTTCGTAAAATGTTAAGTGACTTTAGTGCACATCATTTTTGGGCATTTTTTATGGATTTGCCTCCTTCTTTTGATGCTAAAAAAGGCTCGGTTATATTTATTAAAGATAATAAATATTGGCTTTTGCATAAGATACTTGTATATCTTATTTTTAGCAAATCAGAAGAAAATAGGGTGTCCGTACAAGAATTATTTTTAATTTGGTATGTTCATGAAAAGAAACCAATTTGTTGGTCTTATTGGCTTTTAAATCAAATGCTTGATTGTTCTAACCATTCTACGGGTCTTTTGACACATGGTCATGTCATTACTCAAATTGCAATTGCTTTTGATGTCTTACAATCTTCTTTGTCAAGTATGAGATGTGTTAGGATGAGTCACTTTACAAAGCAAGCTTTCACCTATGGTGAAGTCATTGACACTAACTTCAACCTCAAGCATGCACGAGAGAATTTGTTGGATCAAAAGAGATCAAAATCCATAAATGGTGTGGGTGGTGGAGGAAAGTGAGGAAGAACGTGATGAGAGTGACCATAATGCAAGTGAGGAGCATGTAGCACAACCCCAACAACCAACTTTTGAGAATGTACCATTTGGTGGAGGCGATTCTAGTATTCCTAGTGACTTAACTCTATGGCAATAAGTTCTCCATGGTCAATAAGTAATGATGCAATAATTGGAGCAACTAAATTCTAGGCAACACCATACAGAACGTTGGAAAAGGCGTATGTCTCATAAGATTGATTGCGTAATTGAGTGTAGTGGGTATCAAATTGATTCTCCACCCCCATCACCACAACAAGATTGAGGGAGCATTTCTTAACTCTTTTTCTCTACACTTATATTTTTTTATTGTCTTTCTTATATTTGCATGGTCATATTGAGGGCAATGTATTATTTTAAGTGTAGGGGACGGGTTATCTATTTTAGATGCATGTTTATTTTATGTGTTTTGCATTTTTAGTTTAAGTATTGATAATTGCCTTTATTTAGTAAAAATTAGGTTCATTTTAAGTATGATTAGTTTAGTTTTTAGTTCATTTTTAGTTAAATAATTTCTTATTTTTAATAATAATTAATAGAGTTGAATAATATGAAATATTAGGAAATATAGGTTAATTAGATGAATATTTAGGCATAATTAATATAAATTAGGATTTTATATTTTCTGATTGGTTTTATTTTATTTTGTAGGTATTAAGAAAGACACAGCCATGCAGATTTCCTTGCACGAGTGTGTCATAAAGGACAAAGTCAAAGTTGTCAAAGGAGGAAGCTGCACACGCCCATGCAAGTGAAGTGCATGCCCATGCAATCAATCTACACGCCCATATTGGAGTTGCGTGGCCATGTCAGTAAAATGGCATGGCCATGTCACTAAAGACAAAACCAAAGATATGCACGGCCATGCAACAAATTGGCATGCCTATGCCAATTCATATGTACGGCCATGTTGCTAATTATGCACGACCATGCATATCAAAGCAAAAGAGGAAGATTTTGAGGAGTTTTTCAACCCTAGTGTTTTAAGGATTTTATATAAATAGATAGCAGAGGCTGAGAAAAAAAAAGAATAATTTGAAGTTGTTGCGGAGTCGACAAGAATTGGAGGAGCAGACTGAAGAAAATCAAGGAGCTAATTATCAAAGATTAGAGAGTTTCATTATTTTCTAATCTTTGTATCATTATTGATGATTTCTTCAGTCTTTTTTTATTTTCTTATGTTTTTCATCATCATGATAGCTTAGTTTCATTTTATGCTAGAGTTATCTTAGTAACCTATAGATGTATTGAATTTATATTTCTTTTTAATTATAATCTCAGTTCATGATTATGTTTATGGTCTTTATTCTTTTGCTCAATTATTGATTCAATTAATTAGTTAGGTATATTGAGATCGAGAGAAGATTT
>CATIWO010181640.1:0-19933 GCA_949673435.1 Macaranga tanarius
TTCTTCTTGAAAGCATGACTTGGTTGATATGTTGTTGGTATATTGTTCATTATGCATGTTTAGCTATGTAAGAGTGCATGTGATATGATCTATGGGCATGAAAGTGTTTGTGTTAGATGCAAATATTGCATGCAATAAAAAGTTTTAAATTCCGCATTTTATTATTCTTCTACACACACTTTCCTTCAGCTCCAAGCCTGAGTTGGATTGAAACCTGCTAGTCACACTAACAGCATAGGCAATATCTAGCCTAGTACACAACATAGCATGCATTAGGCTTCCTATAGCCAATGCATAAAGAACTTTGGCCATTTTTGCCATTTCCTCATATGTTTTAGGCGACATCGTCTTGGAAAGGTGGATACCATACCTAAATGGTAACAATCCTCTTTTCGAATCAAGCATGTTGAACCTCTTCAACACCTTTTCCAAGTAAAGACTTTGAGATAAGCCTATTATTCTCTTTGATCTATCTCTATAGACTAAAATCTCGAGAATATAGGTAGCCTCTCTTAAGTCTTTCATCGAGAAGGTCTTAGACAACCATACTTTCATAGAAGTCATCATACCGACCTTATTCACAATCAAAAGTATGTCATTAACATACAAGACCAGGAAAGTGAGCTGGCTCCCACTAACCTTCTTGTAAACACATGGCTCATCCTCATTCTTAATGAAACTATAAGAATAGATAGCCTCATCAAAATGATGGTTCCAACTCCTCAAAGCTTGCTTTAGACCATAGATAGATCTATGAAGCTTGCACACTTTCGAGCTTTCCTCAGATTCAAAACCCTTGGGTTGCTCCATGAAAATATCTTCCTAAACATAACTGTTAAGAAAGGCAATTTTAACATCCATTTTCCAAACCTCATAATCATAGTGAGCAGCTATGGTAAGAAGAATCTGAATGGATTTAAGCATGGCTACCAGTGAGAAGGTCTCCTCATAGTCAACCCCTTTCCTTTGGCGAAACCTTTTTGCTACAAGCCTAGCCTTGAAGGTCTCTACCTTCCCATCTGTACCAATCTTTCTCTTGAAGATCCATTTACACCTAATAGGTACAATACCTTTAGGAGGATCAACAAGTTTCCAGACTTGGTTAGCATACATGGAATTCATCTCAATTCTCATTACTTTAAGCCATTTTAAAGAATCTTTATCATATAAAGCTTCTTCATATATAGTAGGATCATCATCACGAATGCTTTCTTCATGAACATGCAACTCTTGCATATCATGGAGAAAACCATATCTCTCCGGAGGATGAAATACCCTACTAGTCCTTTTAGGAGTCGGTGTGATGACATTCTGAATTGGAATAGGCTCTTTAGGTTGATCAATGTCCATTTGATCAATTTGTTGGGCTTCTTTAGATGACTCCTCGTCTAACATTATCTTCCTTCCTTTGTCACCTTCCTTAAGAAACTCTTTCTTAAGGAATATAGCATCTCTGCTTACAACAACAACTTGTTCAGCATGAGGATAAAAGCAATACCCTAAACTGTCTTTAGGATATCCAATAAACCTTCCTTTAATCGATGTTGCATCCAACTTGTCCAATTTCAGCTTTTTGATAAAAGTCGAGCACCCCGAAATCTTAACATGTTTAAGACTTGATGCCTTACCATGCCATATCTCATATGGTTTGGTAAAGACGGACTTGGATGGAACATGATCAAGGATGTGACAGGCTATTTGGAGTGCAAAACCCCAAAGTGATATGGGAAGATCGGTGTAGCTCATCATAGAATGTATCATATCTAATACGGCACAGTTACACCTCTCGAATACACTATTCAACTGTGGTGTTCCGGGTGGCGTAAGCTATAATACAATGCCATGTTCCCTAAGGAACTCAATGAACTCGGTAGTTAAGTATTCACCTCTTTGATCTGATCGAAAAGTTTTAATACTCTTCCCGGTTTAGTTCTCTACTTGGGCTTTGAATTCTTATTCTTTTCAAAGGATTCACTTTTATTCTTCATAAGAAATAAGTTCCCATACCTTGATAGATCATCTATAAAGGTAATGAAGTAGAAGAAGCCACCTATAGCCATTTCCTTAAATGGCCCACATACATCACTGTGTATGATTTCCAACATATTTTTAGCTCTTGCCATTTGTCCAACAAATGGTGATCTAGTCAACTTGCCTTGAAGACAAGCCTCACAAGTTGGATTGGATGCAGATTCAAAATTGCTCAAGATTCCTATCCTTTCCAACTTCGTGATCCTATCTTCCGCAATATGATATAATCTCAAGTGCCATAGATATTTGGAGTTAGAAGTATTTTCAATTAACATTGCATTCATATTAGATTGAGGTTTAATGTTATTAGACATATTATCAACATAATATAAACCATGTATCATATAACCCATGCCAATCAATTCATTTCTAAAATAAATTTTACATACATCTCTACCAAAGAGGAATTCATAACCCTCACTAGTCAAACTAAAGATAGATATAATGTTTTTAAAGGCATTAGGTACATACAATACATTATCCAATAACAAAATATGATCAGGGAAAATCAATTAAAGTAGATCCTATTGCCTTGGCCGTATTACTTGCTCTATTTCCAAGCTCTAAGGTTACTTCATTAGGCCTCAACCTTTTCTTATTTGCTAGATCTTGCAAGGATGAACAAATGTGAGAACTACCACCGGTATCTAATACCCATGCATTAGATGAGCTCTTAGAACATTTAGAAGTAAATAAACTAGAGAAAGTCTTACCTTCTCCATCCTTGCCTTTTCCCTTAGTCTTGAAGGACTCAAGGTACTTGGGACAATTTCTCTTCCAATGCCCCTCTTCTTGGCAGTGGAAACACTTTCCTTTGCCCTTGTCCCCCCTTACGGTGGTCTTGCCCTTTTTCTTGGCTATCCCACCCTTGGGCTTGACAACACTTGTCTTGCCCTTGTTCTTCTTATTTACTAGCACCGTAAAAGTGCATTTGATCTTGTTCATATGGAAGTTTATGACGGTTTGCCCGAACGAGTCAGGAAGGGATTGGAGGATTATATCCATTTAGAGGTGGAAGTCCATTATGAAGTCTAGACTCTCTAGCTCCTCCATTGATCGGATCATGCCATATACCCATATGTGGCTAACACAGGTATGTAAGCAGTAACAAACTCTAACCAACCATATGTGGATGACCGTGTCACCTCAGGTCGAAAGACTATATGCATAATTATGTCCAAGATTGTGATTGTTGACTAAAGTGAATTCCCAAGCAATCACAAATCTTGCGTCACTGTTTGATCCACTCATCACATGAGTATCCACATGTCTATTCTGATAACTCATATCAAGTAGCATGAGACTCACTATCTCCCACTATCAGTATCATATACCGATCAAGGAAAATAAACAGATGTAATAGTCCAGGGATTAATACTACCTTTATATTAATCCACTAACTATGAACATTTATAGTATATGTACTAAATGAGTTTGTCACTCATATTATCAACTCTTGATAATAAACTCATTTAACATAATACTAAAGGTAAATATTCAAATAACCAAACACTTTATCTAAAAGAATATTTTATTTCTAAAGGGATTAATATACAATGTTTACATACAAAATGGCCCTAGGGCATATCTATACTAACAGAGTAGCCACCTTGTGTGTTACCCCATACTTCTTTAAAAGAGTCTCAATTACATGATTATAAATGTATGAACCACCATCACTAATTAGTGCTCTAGGAGTGCCAAACCTTGGGAAAATAATTTTCTTAAGCATCTTTTTGAAAACCTTAGCTTCATTAGTAATTGTAGCTATTACTTGAGCCCACTTTGATATATAATCAACCATGACTAATATATACTTATAACCCAAAGAACTAGGAAAGGGACCCATGAAGTCAATGCCCCAAACATTAAAAATTTCTACTTCAAGAATTCCTTTCAAAGGCATCTCATGTTTCCTAGACAAATTACCCATTCTTTGTCACTTATCACATTTAAGCACAAAATCTCTAGCATCCTTAAATAAAGTAGGCCACTAAAAACCAGATTGTAGTACTTTAGAAGCTGTCTTTGATGCACCAAAGTGTCCGCCTACATCTAAGGAATGACAATGTCTCAAAATATCTTAAACTTCATCTTGAGGAATACATCTTCGTATCAAACCGTCTCCACATCTCTTGTAAAGTAATGGTTCCTCCCAATAGTAGAACTTACTATCATGCAAAAACTTCTTCTTTTGCCTAAAACCAAGCATATAAGGAAGAACTTCACTTATAAGATAGTTTGCAAAATCTATAAACCATGGAATTTCTCTAGAAGCCAAAGCAAGAAGATGTTCACCATGAAATGACTCATTATTTGGCACACCATCATCATTCTTGTTCAATTCTTCTTGATCTAGTCTTGATAAGTGGTCTACAACAAGGTTCTCACTTCGTTTCTTATCTCACACTTCCTAATTAAAGTCTTGAAGCATTAGAATCCACCTTAAGAGCCTTGGTTTTGCATCTTTCTTACTTAGAAGATACTTAAGGGCAACATGGTCAGAATACACAATGACCTTTTGCCCCACAAGATATGCTCTAAACTTGTCAAATGCATAAATAATAGCAATCAACTCTTTTTCTGTGGTGGTATAATTGATTTAAGCATCATTAAGTAGTTTGCTAGTATAATAAATCACGTAAGGCTTGCCTTATTTTCTTTGCCCCAAAACAGCTCCAACTGCAAAGTTACTTGCATCACACATGATCTCAAATGGTTGCTCCCAATTAGGTGGTTGCAAAACTAGTGCTAAAGTAAGAGCCATTTTCAAAGTCCCAAATGCGTCCATACATGCATCATCAAACTAGAAAATAGCCTCCTTGGCAAGTAGCTGGCATAATGGCTTTGCTATATTGGAAAAATCTTGGATGAATCTTCTATAGAAATCTGCATGTCCAAGAAAGCTCCTTATATCCTTAACACACTTTAGAGGTGGCAAATTAACAATGAATTCAATCTTTGCTTTATTAACCTCAATGCCTCTTTGTGAGACCAAATGCCCAAGAACAATCCCTTCTTATACCATAAAGTGGTACTTCTCCCAATTAAGTACTAGTCCATGCTTCTTGCATCTATCAAAAACCTTAGAAAGATTTTCTAGACAATTTGTAAAATTAGATCCATAAAAACTAAATTCATCCATGAATACCTCAATATAATCATCTATTAAATCACTAAATATTGAAAATATAGATCTTTGGAAAGTAACGGGAGCATTGCATAAACCAAAAGATATACGCCTAAAAGTAAAACTACCATATAGACAAGTAAAAGTAGTCTTAGCTTGGTCTTCGGGATGATTAGGAATTTGATAAAAACCACTAAGCCCATCAAGATAACAAAAATAGAAAAAATTTGCTAATCTTTCTATAACTTGATTAATAAAAGGCAATGGAAAATGATCTTTCCTAGTTGCTCTGTTTAATTTTCTATAGTCAATACACATACGCTAACTCGTGATAGACCTAGTAGGAACTAAGTCATTATGTTCATTTTGCACAACGGTCAAGCCTCCCTTTTTAGGAATAACTTAGATGGGGCTTACCCATTTACTATTACTAATGGAATATCTGATCCTATTATTAAGCAACTTAATCACTTCCTTTCTAACAACTTCTTTAAGAGTTGGATTTATCCTCTTTTGAGCTTCTATAGTAGGCTTAGCATCATCTTTTAAAAGGATTCTATACATGCAAATAGTTGGGCTTAGTCCTTTTAGATCATTGATTGAGTATCCTATCACCCCTTTATATTTATTCAAAACATCACATAAAGCATTCACCTCATCATTAGGTATTAAAGAATTGACAATAAAAGGAAAATGAGAATTGGAATCAAGAAATGTGTACCTTAGAGTGGAAGGCAAAGGTTTAAGTTCCCAACTTGTTCCAAGTTGGGTACTTTACTTGGTGAAGAAGGCTTAAGATCATCCTCCTTTCTTAGTGGCTCATATCTTTGATGCCTATAAGGAATAATATATGGAGATGATTCCAAAACACTTACATAAGCTACAACCTCTTTGTTGGAACATTTCTCATCAGCCCCTTGTGACTTAGAAATCGCCATATGGTTTTGCCCTACATGCTCATGTACAACATCTTTCACACAGTCATCAATTATATCAAGGGAATTTATCCTTTCACAAACTTCTATAGGTGGAGTTATTTTAATCATTTTATAAACATCAAAAACTATGGTCTCGTCATTCACTTCCACCTTAACTTTGCCATTTTTCATATCAATGACCACCCTTGAGGTCACTAAAAATGGTCTCCCCAACAATATAGGTATTTTGGAGTCCTCTTCCATATCTATCACTATAAAATCTGTAGGAATAATAAACTTACCCACTTTGGTGGGTACATTTTCAAGCACACCAAGTGGATATTTAATAGACTTATTTGCCATAGAAAGACACATAGTAGTAGGCTTTAATTTACCTACATCTATTTTCTCATAAATGGAATAAGGTATTAAACTCACACTAGCACCTATATCACATAAAGCTTTATTAAATGCAATATCACCAATTCTATAAGGAATAGTAAAAGAACCTGGATCTTAGAGTTTTAGTGATGTCCTTGTCAAGATTGCGCCTTATAAACCTTTATGGGAAAGGTAAGATTCTAAGGTCAACTTTTTGCTATCCTTTCTTGCTTGGTACTTCTTGAGTAGTCTTCTCTTCCATACCACACTTATCATCCTTTTTATCCTTCACACCATCATCTACCTTCAAATTCACTATACCTTTATCATCATCCTCATTCACCTATCTTCTTCTTACTTGATGACGCATCTCCAACTTCCTTTCCACTTCTCAAGTTTATGACTTGACAAAATTCTTTAGTTTAAAAGTCAGGTTGACTAGGTAGTCTTCCTAAAGGTTGAGGGGTTGAAGAGGCTTGTTGCACAATTTGGTTTTCAAAGATTCAATTATGGGAAATAAGTTGATCAATTCTTGCATTGAGTTGCTTGAATTAGTTCTCATATTATTTATTGGTGGTTGATTATTTGTTTATAAATTGCTCCATAAGACCTTCTAAGTTAGACTTTGGTAGTGGTTGGGGATTAAAAGAAGGATGATTTGGTTTCATAGGAAAATCGGGTGGATTTTGTGGTTTGGAAAATTTTGAGTTAAAAAGAGGGTTTAGTTGAGAGGTTGTGTTTGACTAAAAGAATCTGGTATAGTTCCTCCATTGAGGGTTATATGTATTTGAATTCAGCCCCCCTCTTTAGTTGAAAGCTTCTTGCACAAAACTCATATCCTCATTAGCATTAAAATTCATATTGCATTGAGAACATGAATGAGATCCTCCACAAAGCTTATAAGCAACATTAGCATTATCAATAAAGTTAACTTGAGATTTACTTACCAACTTAGTGAGAGCATCTACCTTAGCACTTAACAAGTTGATGGTGTCAAGCTCCAAAACTCCTCTTGCTTTTTCCATTATTGGCTCATCACCTATGTATCCTTAAGATGCAAGCTCTTTAAGCAAAATAATAGCCTCCTTAGCCATTTTATCCATCCATTTCCTACTAGAGGCTGCATTGACAATATTTCTATTCTTATTCGTCAACCCATTATAGAAAATTTAAGAGATCATCCAATCGGGCAATCCATGGTATGGAAATTGCCTTTGAAGCTCCTTGAATCTCTCCTAAGTCGCATAGATGGTCTCACTCCCATTTTGCTTGAAAGTAGTGATCTCATTATGAAACTTGGCAGTCTTTTACGGTGGAAAATACTTGTGAAGAAATTCTTGCTTCAATTGGTCCCAAGTAGTGATTGATTCACTAGGCAAACTAGTAAGCCAAAGTTTTGCCTTCTCCTTGACTGAAATGGGAAAAGCCTAAGCTTATCGCATCATCCGTCACTCCATTGATCTTGAAGGTAGCACACATATTGAGAATAGTCAATATATGAGCATATAGATCCTCTCCTTTTAGACCTCCAAACTGATTATTTTGCACCATTTATATGATACTTAGTTTAATTTCAAAGTTATTGTTGGCTATAGATAGAGCCACAATTCCTCTAAAATTACTCGTAATATCGGGCATAGCAAAGTCGCCCAAAGTACGTCTCTCTGGTTCCATCATGATATTCAAATTTTGTTGATTCACTCTTCTTTGCCTTTGTTCCCTATGCAAAGCACGTAAAGTTCACTCAATTTCGGGATCAAAATGCAAAATATCACTAGCACTTCTACTAAGTCTCATCATAAAAACAATTAAAATTAAACAATCAACGAAACAATTTATTATAGAAAAAAATAAAAATATTAAAGATAAAACAAAAGCCTAAAACAACCTTTCATTACCCTAAGTTAATAAAAATTCTATTCAAATTCCTCAGCAGCGGCGCCAAAATTTGATGTGGGTCAAATATAATACCCTAATCTCTAAAACTAAGTATAGAGTAAGTAGGGTGTCCTTTTATTATAAGATCCCGATATTGGCTAGAGTCACGATTTAGTCAAACTCTAATTTCCTTAATCATATGACCTCATCTTAAGTTCAATTTTTGATAAAACATGACTACTACTAGAAACTCTTTTCTAGCACCGAAACTCTTTTCGGGTAAGTTGAGTTTGACTTGGCCAGGTACTTATTCATTAAGAATGACTTAGATAGCATAGGATCTTATCCCGGTTCACTGCTGGTAGGGCTGAGCAAAAAACCCCACAAACTAAATAACCGAACCAACCGGTTCAGTCGATTATATATAGGTTTGGTTCAGTTTCGGTTTTTAAAAATATATAACTGACTTGTTCGGTTTGGTTTCAGTTTTCAAGTTGAAAAACTGACATTAACCAAACCGACTGACTCACATATATATTTATTATAAAAATATTAAATAAAATATATTAATTAGAAAAAATTATATATAAATATTAAAATTATAAATAAAACTATTTTTTTTAGTTATATAATTAAAGAATAAGCTTAAAAAATTATAAAATATTAAATAAAAACATTTTATTTAAAAAATAAAATCGGTTAACTGACCGAACCAAACCGAGTCAGTTCGGTTAAGTTCGGTTTGCCTCTGGTTCAGTTTGGTTTCGGTCAGAATTCTTCCTTGGTCGGTTTTGGTTAGTTTTGGTGGTTCTTTGACCGAACCGACCGATGCTCACCCTTAACTGCAGGTGACGAATTCCATCTTGGTCAATCACTCATCCCTACATATAACCAAATAAAGCCACCACACTCCATATACCCACACGTGGCTAGCACAGGTATGTAAGCGGTAACAAACTCTAACCAACCATATGTGGATGACCGTGCCGCCTCAAGTCAAAGGACCATATGCACCATTATGTCCAAGATTGTGATTATTGACATAAGTGAATATCCATGCAAGCACAAATCTTACGTCACAGTTCGATCCACTCATCACATGAGTATCTACATGTCTATTCTGATATCTCATATCAAGTAGTATGAGACTCACTACCTCCCACTATCGATATCATATACCGATTAAGAAAAATAAACAGAGGTGATAGTCTAGTGATTAATACTACCCATATATTAATCCAACGACTATGAACATTTAAGAGTATATGTACTAAATAAGTTTGTCACTCATATTATTAACTCTTGATAATAAACTTATTTAACATTATACTAAGGAAAACATTCAAATAAATAAATACTTTAATTTAAATGAATATTTTATTGCCATAGGGATAAATATACAATGTCTACATACAATAATGGCCCTAGGGCACATCTATACTAACACTCATAACTTCATTTGCACATTAGAGAGCATTTTGATATTTTAACAAAAGAGAGAAAAGGATTGAGAGAGTCTTCTTCCTTCTTCTTCTTCAAGTGTAGAGAATTCAAATATACACAAGTGTTGTGTGCTTTCTACCAAAAGTCCATCATCCATTAGAGGTTACTTTCTAGTTCCATGCATCCAAATATTGGAGGGGTTCTTGTAAGCACCTTAGGTCAAAGGGGAAAGGCTTGTCCATAGAGCTTTACCATCCTTTGTAGGTCTTCATTATGAAATCCATGTGTATCAAACTAGAGGCTTCAAATTTAGGGAGCTAAGAGCTTGTAGATCAACATTAACTAAAGCTCATAGAGCATTCTACCAAGTAGGAGTTTTGTAAGTGTTTTTAAACCTTTAGTTGATAAGTCTTGTGTTTTGAGTACATGACTTAGCTGATTGTTGATAAAATGTTATCCTTGATGCATGCTTAGTTATGTATTTGCCATGTGATATGATCTATGGGCTTGGAAGTGTTTTGTGTTTGATGCAAATGTTGCATGCAATTAAATTTTTTAAATTTTGCAATTTTGATTATTACACTATCACACTTTCCTTCATCTGGATACACTATAGGCCAAGAATGGCAAATAGGTATACCTGAGGTTTGTAGTATTCAAATCCATATACTTCACTAATCCAATGATATGGACCTAACTAATGTCAAAGGCTAAGAATGGTAATACGTACCTGAGGCCTGTAATATTAGGAGCTGGATTAATGGAATCTCATATAAGATGTGATGGACAAGAGTTGTCCACTTAATAAGAACTAATATTCCAAGAATGAAAATATGTTCCTAAGGGATATTAGTGGCCCATTAAGAACTCCATTACCCACTAGAAATCCATCCAATAAGGAATTTCCATTTTCTACTTAGAAGTGTAGGATTGACCAAGTTAGTGGGAGGCCATTATGATTAAACACCAAATCTAATGGTGATTACAATGACTACAACTAATCAATCTTGTGACCTTTTACAGAAATTGATAACATGAGACCCTCAAACCCACTTTCAATCATACTAGACAACAATAGGCTCACGGGCCTAAATTTTATTGACTGGCTAAGGAACCTAAAAGTTATTTCAGCTTTCAAAAAGATACTCTATGTGATAGAGCAAAGCCTACCTGGATTCCATCCTGAAAATGTTTCACAAGAGGAGCACAATACTCTTTCCAAATGGAAGGATGATGATATGCAAGCACGTTGCATAATGTGGGCTTCCATGACCATCGAGTTACATTAGTAATATGAGAAGTACACAAGTGCAAGGGAAATCCTACTACACCTACAAGAGTTGTTTGATGAACATAGTAAGACCGCTAGATATGAGATATCTAAGCGGCTTTTTTGTGCTAAGATGAGAGAGGGAGAGGACGTTGGAGCCCATGTGAACTTCATGATTAGATCAATAAAGAAGCTAGAGAGTCTAGACTTCATAATGGACTTCCACCTCCAAGTGGATATGATCCTCCAATCCCTTCCTGAATCGTTCGGGCAAACCAGTGCCAACTTCCACATGAAAAAAATTGAGTGCACTCTTGCGGAGCTTTTGAACATGCTTCTGACAGCCAAAAAGGCTATCCAAGGGAGCAAAGGGAAAGAGGTTTCACTTATTGCCTCTTCAAGTAGGACTAAGAATAAGGCTAATAAGAAAAGCAAGGGCAAGACAAGTGTTGTCAAGCCCACAGAAAGATATAGAAGAATAAGTTATTATTATTAAAGACCAAATCTTAATAGTATGCACTATTCTTGATAAGTTGTTATTAAGACTGCTTAAAATCTAACACGAATTAAAAGTGTTAGGGTATTTAATTGTATAATCTCCTCTAATCTTAAAATCATCTTCATACATTCTAACATTCCAACTACTACAATGATAAAAAATATGATTTTAATTCATATAAGTGTACATATATGTGTTTGTAAGGCTCTAACTGACAATTAATTAAAAGAAGATTCAAAAGATGGACAAACGTGTTGCTGCCCAACAATCCAAATGACACAATAAGCTGAACTAGAAAAGTAAAATCATAAAAGAATAAAAACCAATACCAAGCAACCAAAGTTTAAGCAAGCACCAAAATTACTGTATTTTCTTTTTGCATTTCCATGCGCTTGAATTGCACATTATTGCATATCATTTACCTAATTACATATCACTATCATGAGCGTGTTTTATTCTTAGTTCTACTAGGATTAATTTTGTATGAACCTTGATATGCATCACAATCATATTTGCATGAGTCCTAAAACCACATACATCTTGTATTAATACCAAAGAAATTACATCATGCATTTGCATATAGTTAGAAGCCCATAGCAGCTATATAACATCAACAACTTAAAGCTCACAGAGGTTATATAACATCAACAGCTTAATGTCCATAGTGGTTATACAGCATCAACAGCTTGATGCCCATAGTGGCTATACAGCATCAACATCTTGAAGCTTGCAGCGGCTATATAGCATCAATAGCTTAAAGCCTGTAGCAGCTGTACAATATCAACAGCTTAAAGCCTACAGTGGTTGTATAGTATCAACAGAATGATGCCAATAGCGGCTATATAGTATCAATAGCTTAATGACCACAATGGCTATACAACATCAACAGCTTGATGCCTATAGTAGCTATACAACATCAACATCTTAAAGCCCATAACGGCTATACAACATCAATAACTAAAAGTCCATAGTGGCTATATAGCATTAATAGCTTAACGCCTACAACGGCTATATAGCATCAACAACTTGATGCCTATAGCGACTATACAGCACCAACAGCTTGATGCCCACAGTGGCTATACAATACTAAAAGTTTGAAGCCCACAACGGCTATACAATATAAATAATTTAAAACCCACAACAGTTATACAACACTAACAACTTAAAACCCACAATGGCTATACAGTACCAACAGCTTAAAGCCCACAGCGGCTATATAGTATTAACAGTTTGACACCCATAATGGCCATATAACATCAATAGCTTGATGCTCACAGTGGCTATATAGTATCAACAGCTTAACGCCCATAGCGACTATACAATATCAATAGCTTAAAGCCTACAGTGGCTATACAGTACCCGACTAACACCCATAGTGGCTATACAACATTAACAGCTTGAAACCCACACAATGGCTATACATCACCTGCCTGATGCCCACAGCGGCTATACGATATCCGGCTAACACTTATAGTAACTATCTAACATCATAATATTAAGACACTTGCTTGAAGCCCACACAGTGGCTATATAAAACTCATCTGATGCCCATAGCGGCTATAAAACATCCACCTAATGCCCACAACGGCTGTGTGGAATTTGTTTAACGCTCATAATAGATATATAGCAACCAATAAAATAATTCACAAACAGTATTAACATCCTTAACAGGCAAGTGCAGGTGAGTCCTATAACCCCTTTGCACTTTACCAAAATGCTCCTCATATACTGATCCTAGTTAAGCCAATCATGAGCACGCTCGATCAGCACATATGAAGTGACTGTTGATATCCAAATTTTAAAAGTCCTCTGCAGTAGTCTTAAGATGAAAGTATTTCACTATATAATGCATAAAAGTTATGGTTGGAACCCCAAGAACATGCTTTGACCACCTAAAACCTTAAAACCAAACCCTTCTCAACCTCAAACAAATAAAGTTCCAAACTTTAGATCCAATTTGAGTATGAAAATCCTACAAAAAGATCAAAAATACCCAAAATAGTCCCAGAATGATGAGTAGGGCCTGTGCCCATAAAGATTTTACATTCATAGGCTCATGCCTATCACTCTCATAGGCACACGCCCATGAAGTCATAGGCATGTGTCCATGATTTATGGGCACACGCCAATGAAGTAATGGGCATGTGCCTATGAGGGTCTTGGGGGTCTATAAATTCAAATTCCTTACACCTAAAAGGAGGATTTTTTTCAAAAAACTTACTATTATTCTATCGTATTTGAAGCTCAGGACACCCATTTAAACTAAATCATACCTTTTTCTTAATTTTAGGATATTTTTAGACCCATTTAATGTAAACTAAGCCTTCATCTATGTCAATGCACGCTTTAAAATGTATGCAATTGCATTTTTCATCTCATTTCTCGTCTTTTAGCAAAAATGGCCTAAATCTTTACTTCCAAATCTCTTAGATCCATTTCTACCAAAAGGGCGAGTCTAAACTGAGGATCCTAAAATGCATGTTACACATTTATTTTTTGTTGAATGCATTCTCTCTACTTCTACCCCTTTTTCTTTTCATTTTTAAAATTACATTGTGATTTATGATGAGAAGCAGCTCAGAATAAGATATGTGATTAATGGAGAAGTGGGTTAATATCTGAAAGTGTTTGATATCCATTTGCATTTTCATGTGCTTTTCGTGCATCTTCCTTATGTTTTAGATGATTTGGGTAAAGCTCATATCTGCAAAATCCATAAAGTTTTCACCTTTGGCATCAAAATTATATTTTTCATTATCTTATTCTATAAAGGAATTTTATTTATCATTTGTGTACTTTATTTTTTTACTCAAAAATCATTCTTTCCACTAAAAATTGCATTTTGGATCTAAAGTTTACCTTTTTTATTATTTTTGATGTAAAAATCACATTTTTATGTAAAATTTATATTTTTTGCATAAAGCTTGCATTTTCATTTTTAAACCCACATTTTTATTGTGTCCTTTGCATTTTTACTATTTTTGGCATAAAATTATATTTTTAATATAAAAGTTATAATTTTATTTCATAGCCAAATACTTTATTGCATACTCAATGTTTTAGCACTAAAATTATATTTTCATTATAAAGCTCACAATTTGACAAGGTTTTGATCATAAAAATTTTCACCTTTATTTAGCTTTTGCACTAAAATTGAATTTTAGCATTCAACACTTATTTTGTTCATGAGAATCATTTTCTTCATAGGAATTACATCTTGTGGGATGATATACCCAAATCATTCATAACCATTTAAGGTCACGATGAATATATTCTCTTATTTTTCCTTTTTGATTATTGGCATCATTTTATATGATTGCTTTGTTGAATATATTTATAATGCATGTTTATAAATGGATGTCTTCTCTTCCTTTTATGAATGGATAATTATGGATGGATTAATGATATGTTTGATTAGATTAGTACTAAATTTCCTTTTTTACACCTTTTTTCTATTTTTCATATATTTATTAGGATTTAATCAAAGGATGTATCCTTAATCCCTTTCCTTGTTTATTTTCATTATTAATTTTATGGTAAATGTCTATATCGTGGATGTGATCGTGCTTATACATATATTATGAATGTGAATGTATGTTGTGGATGTTGCATTTACTTGATATAATGAATCCAAAATTAGGATGATGCAATAAGTATAATAGGACTTGTATAACGAGAAATAGTCAAGTAGAATTAGGTTCCTGAACTTAGAATCTCTGATAAGGGAAGTGGATTCTGCATAGTTTGAAATTCGTTTCCTAAATTTTTTATGTTAGTGAGTGGTGACTGCAAAATAAAATAGCAGCTTCTTCCCCGATGTTAACCCATCACAAAATCACCAAAACCCACCTCCTCACAATTAATCTTCAGTAATAACAAAGAAAAATACATGAATCACCTAGAACAAGTGACAAATATCTTCTAAAGGGAATGTATGTTTCTTAGAGAAATAAAGAAAGAATGGTTGAAAAAAAAGATAAAAATTTTAGGGATAAAAATATCAAAAAGAAAAATATGGTTGCAAAGCTATATCTTTGAAAAATATTCAATTTTTAGATGAATTGAAAGAAAGGAAGTAGGTTCAAAAGATTTTACAGACTTGCTAATTATACTAGATAATTTATGAAGTATCTTTTAAAATTCCTAGGACGAATTCAAAGAAAAACCTTTAATAAAAATTCTTGGTATTGGCATGATGAAAGCACTAATATAGACGAGTTAGTTTTGAGACAAATGCTTTAAATAAAAAATTGAGGTATAGTCTTTAAAATTAAAAGAAGACACTTGAACCTATATGTAAGTTTTAGTCTAAAACCTTTAAAGGTGTAAGGTTAAATTATCCAATTCATGAAAAAACATTAGCTATAAAGAATGCTATTAAAGCAGTATGTATCTTTTTTAGTACAAAAACATTCTAACTAGTACAAATTCAATCTACATAAAAACTTTTATGAATTTGAATTTTAAAGAGATTAGAAAAACTAGACTTTTAATATTCAATATATTTCATTTGATAAAAATATAATAGTTGATTCTCTTTCTTATGACTTTCTGATTTTATAAATGAATCTTATAGCAAAAAACAAGTAGTATTGGATTTGCAAAAGACAAGGTTCTTCAAGAAAGAAATTTTCTCAAAAATAAAAAAAAATAAAATAAGAGAATAAGATTTGGTTCTATTAAAATAAAGAAGAAAATAAATATATCTAAAGATTATCTTTGTTGTATGTGTAAATAAATTGGTCATGTCTCTATAGAATGTCTAAACAAAAAAGACATAACAAATTCAAAAGAATTGATAAGCTTTAACAAGGAACACAACAAAGTAAAGAGTATGTATACTTTGGTTTCTCTAAAGGAATGAAAGGAGAAATTCTTGATCTAAAAGAACAAAAAAAAAAGCTATTGGAAAATAAAAGCAAAAGACCTTTTTACAGAACTATTAGGGCTACAAAATTTAACTTAAATAAGAAAAAAGCTAAAAAAGTATACAAGATGGAATAAAGAAAGGATAAAAAAATTATAAACAACCTTTTTCACAAATTAAGAAAATATTTTTGATGATCTTCTTAAAGATGACATTGAATTAAAAGATTTGGAAAAAATATGGAGATGGAAATTTCGGAGGAATTTTAAAAATACTAAAAAATTCTGAGGGTGAAAAATCCTTACATCATTGTAAAGACTATAATAGTTTTGATTTTTCTAAAGAAAGTTTTTAAGTTGTGTGCAATATTAAAAGGATGACTTTAATAGAAGAACTACTTACGATTGACACATTTCATAAAAGAAGTTGCTAAGTATATCCAATCTTTTAAAAAATAACTTGAAATTTGTTCAACATATGACGAAGAATTCCTTAGTTAAATATTTGAGGGAAAAAACTTCTTAAGATACTAATGCAATTTTTACCTCTAGATGTGAGATACACCATAATGAGAAAGATCATTAATTCAATATATCACTCTTTTCAAGAGTTCTCTATGTCATATCCTTATATCCATTGTCAATTAAATAGGTAACCTAGTTTGAAAGTAGAGACGAATATGGTGGTGAAAAGTTTAAAATATATGGAAGTTGGATTAACATTAATTTTGGAATTAGATTTAGACAATCCACATTCAATATTGTTTAAGATTGTGAAAATTGGTTTAATTATGTTAAAAAATCTTTTAGATTTATTACATTTCAGATTGTTAGCATTATGATGGAATATAAAGAGAATAGCACAATTCATTATCCTTATCAAGTTTGGGATTTACATCCTATTACAAATATATAGCTTATGGAATCTTAAGAGGTTAATAGTCAAAATCTAAAATTAAGATGGAAGATGTATGAAGAAGATAAACTAATTAATAAGTGCCTTCTTATTTAGTTTTTTAAAGCCGTTAAAAAAGAAAAGTAGCATGTAATGATAAATACTACATTCTTAAAATTGGTAGAATGTTTATTACTATTTGGTCGAAAGACCTCATTATCACCAAAAATGAGAGTTTTCTTACTAGATGAGAAGTAGTAAGAAAATTATTTATGGGATTATTTGGTAAATATCCTAGTTTAAATTTTCAATTTAAAATTTTTAAAACTCAGAAAAAGGTAGCTAAAAATTAAAATCAGCACTTTGTGACTCAGAAAGATAAGGCAATCCAAGAACAAAACAAAGAAGATTATATGAATTAGGACCTGCCTATGTATTTATAGATGGGGTGAGTAATGAAGTCATCCATGATGTTAGCTTCAATATAAATAATTAAGGTATGGTCTATAGCTAGTGGTTGAAAAAGATAAGGAAATTATCTTTAAATAATAACATATCTTATTTTTAGAGGCAACTGTTAAATTTAATATCTCTTTGGATTCCATTTAAATAAAAAAAGTTAAGATTCTTGTAAATTCTTGTACTAAAAGATAATTGAAAAATGGAACTAGGGATATAAGTTGTCTAGTTTTGTGTATTTAATTCTTGTAACTTTTAAGCCGACAAATATGTACTAACTACTTTGTATTTACAATATAAACTCCTTTAATTTCTGGAGTGAGGGGATCCGAAGTAAAATCAATAATTCTTTATCTCTATGAAAATAGTTTTACTACTATATACCTAGTTTCTTCATAATAATATTAGAAACAAGTATTTTTGTAAGACCTATACTGCAAAAAGAGAAAAGGCAACCATAGCATAGAAGAATCTTTAACTAGTAGACTATTATTGATAGTTGCTATGAAAAAGAGCTGAAGTTATTATGGAAGTTTAGTGGATCCTACTTAAGGTATATATATCTTTATATATGAATTTAGTACATTTATGTCTTCTAAAATAATTGCTAAATCAATCTAGCATTTAAAAAAAAAAAAAAAAAGAGTTAAGTTTGTTGATTATGATTGACTTGGTGCATTTGCATGCATGACAAATAATTGTCCATATCTTGATTGTTTTCATCTGCATCATGGGATAAATAAGGATCTAGTAATAAGATTGTTAAATTCCAATACTTATTGTTTTAATTCTCCAGCTGCTTGTTTAGAAACCCTAAATAAATTGGTAGAATTTATTGTAAACAGGTTAAAAAACTGACTTTAAGATAGAGTGAGTTTAAGAATTATTTTCTCAAAAATAAAGAATTTTTAACATTTGTTGATAACTCTCGATACTTTAATGAGTATAAGAAATTAAAAGAGTTTATAACTTATGTTTTAAGATCCTTAAGTAACTCTTTGACCTTTGATTCCACCTAATAAGAGTATACTCACCTTAAATAGTATTAAAGACCTAGTAAGAGCTAATAAAATAAATTTCTAAATCTCTTTGAAAAATTTTGGACTTAATTAAAGAATTTGAAAACCTAAGGGACTAAAATGATTAAAGGAAAATTTTAGAAGAATAAAAAGTTCAATTGGCAGTTCTATGATATCCATTATGGAAGGTTGGATACCATTGGTAAAAGAGATCCAATGAATTATTAACAAATAAGTTAAATAAATTTTAAAAACGATTTTTATCAATCCCTCAATAAAAATATTTCATGTCAATAGTTTAATTCTTTTCATTTAATTCTTAAATATTTTAAAAACATAATTTTAACATTCTAGGACTCAATTAATTTTTTATTACTAATTTAAAAATTTACTAATTTTTTGATTATATAAAAATTTAAAATAATAAGTCATATTAAAATTACTATTAGCTGTATATAAAATCTAAATTTAAATATTTTAATTTAAATTATTTTCTTAAATTACAAGTCAAAATTAAAATTATTTTACTTGAATTATTTAGCAAAGTAATAATTTAAATTAAAGTAACAAATATGAGTATATAATTATTTTAATAAAATAAAAATAAAAATTTCAAAAGTTTTTAAATTTTTATGTAAGTTAAATGTTGGACATTTGCATGATCATCAATCTAAACCTTGGTTTTGATTTTAACAAACAATTTTGATTATCTAATACTTTCATTTTAGTGTGATTATAAGCTAGGTTGTTCTCAAGTGTTAAGAACAATGTGCATTGATGGTTGAAACTCGAATAAGTCCTCAAGACATCATTCCAAATGTTGGAACAAGCTTTTTATTAAATTTAAAGCTTCATTAAACATTTAAGATGCCATTCACAATGTTCCTTGAAGCCCCATGGAAGTGCACAACAAATTTGAAATCAATCGGAGCCAAAACATACAAGTTATGTCAAGTGTATTGAGTTGAATTAACTAAAATGTTGGAGCACATTTTTGGGTAATTTATGTTAGTATAGATGTGCCCTAGGGCCATTCATGTATATAGACATTGTATATTTATCCCCATGGCAATAAAATATTCATTTGGATCAAAGTGTTTGTTTATTTGAATATTTACCCTTAGTACAATGTTAGATAAGTTTAT
>CATIWO010181684.1:0-20108 GCA_949673435.1 Macaranga tanarius
TAATTCAATACAGATATAGGTGAAAAGAGAAACTCTAGTACAATTGCATACATATTTGTTTATTTTGATTTCAATAATTAAAATGGTTTTTAATTTTAAATTCTTTTACTGCTTTAATTCTATAAACTATTGATCCGTTTAAACAAGCAAATAATCAAGTGAATTAATACTTAATCTCTTCTCTGTGGGACGATACTAGGACTTATAATCCTATATTATAACTTGACCCGTATACTTGCGGAATTTCATCGACCATCTGCCACATTATTTGTGGCAGCATAAGCTATTCTAATGGTATACTCGATTTTTATTTTTTCAGGCCCTATCAAAATTATTCCAGCACCTGACCTTTGCTTTCCCGATGCACCATTAATATACATTCGCTATAAGGTCTTTTCATTGCTAAATCCCACTGTCTCAGTCATTTCTTGTATAAAATCAGACATCACTTATGCTTTTATTACTATTCGAGGCTCGTATGAGATGTCGTGTTCACCTAATTACACTAACCATTAGACGAGCCTTTCGGATGTCTCCGATCTCTGTAAAATCTTCCTTAGGGGCTAGTTTATTCGTACCACTATTTTGTGAGCTTGAAAGTAGTGGCGGAGCTTCCTCGCTGTGTGCACTAGGGCTAGTGCAAGTTTATCCATCTTGGGATAGCGGATCTCTAATCCTCTAAGGACTTACTCACGTAGTAGATAGGGTTTTACTCTCCTTTATCTTCTCAGACTAGTACTAGTGCTAAAGATTCGTTGCCTACTGATAAGTAAAGGTATAGCGTTTCTCTTGGAGTTAGTTTACTCAATAAAGGTGGAGATTCTAAGAACCTTTTAATATCTTCAAATGATGTTTGGTAGTCAGTATTCCATTCAAATTTCTTGACATTCTTCATTGCCCAGAAGAAGGGAAGGCATTTTCTTGCTGAACAAGACATGAATCTTCCTAATACGATAATTCGTCCGTTCAATTTTTGTAATTCATTCAGAGTTGTTGGAGGTTTCATGTTGATGATTGCCTCCATCTTTTCTAGATTAGCCTTAATTCCTCTTTATGAAATCATGAAGCCTAGGAATTTTTCTGCTTTTATTCTAAAGACACATTTATCAGGATTAAGTTTGACCTTATATTCATCAAGCTTCTTCAGGACCCGTTCTAAATCTATAGAATGGTCCTCAATTGTTCAGCTTTTGACAATGAGGTCATCCATATATACTTTAATTATTTTGCCAATGTCTTCCTTAAAGATAAAGTTTATGAACCTTTGGTATATGGCTCCTGCATTTTTGAGTCTAAAGGTCATTACATTATAACAATATAATCCTTGATGAGTTATAAAGGATGTCTTTTCATGATCCTCCTCCTTCATAGGAATCTGATGATATCCTTGTACAGCGTCAATGAAGCTATACATTCTATGACAAGTAGTTGAATCCACTAGCTGATCAATGGTTGGTAAAGGATAAATGTCCTTTGGGCATGTTTTATTTAGATCTGTGTAATCTACATACATTCAATACTTCCTATTTGCCTTTCGAACAAGTACCACATTCGCTAGCCATTCAGGGTGTGTAACCTCTCATATAAATCCTACTTCCAGCAGCTTTTTTATTTCCGATGTTATAATTTTTTACCTTTCTAGTACGAAGTTCCATTTCTTCTATATCACCGGTTTGATAGAGGGATTAATATTCAGGTTGTGAGCCACTACGTTCGAATCAATCCCTACTATTTCCGATGCTTGTGTAGCAAAAGTGCCTTCGTGGTTTTGCAACACTCGTTCAATCTCCCTCTTTACTTGTTGAGGTATCTCTTCGCCAATTTTTATTATTTTCCCATTTGCAAGCTTTATTTCTTTCAGCTCCTCTACCGGTTCTGGCTTTATTCCTTGCTTTTCGATATCCATATTGTATTCAATTGGAAAAGCTTCTAGTTCAACTTTGGTGGCTAGCTGGTAGCACTGCTTAGCAAGTTCTTGATCTCCCTTGATTGTAATGACTCGTCCGAAGAATGGGATTTTAATTGTTTAATATCTAATGCTTGTTGCTGCATTTGTTTCCTATAGAATTAGTCTTCCAATGACTCCATTATAAGCCATCCAAGTATCAACTACATTAAAGCAGGATTTTATTATAGTATGTTCCTATAAATCTTGCTCTCTGAATTCTATATTTAGTTTGATACTTCCCATTGGCTGAACAGTTCCTCCACAAAAACTTATTATCGGATTTATGGTTGGCTTCTATTCTACTATCGAGCCTCCCATTGCACGAAAGGCTTCCCAGGTTAGAACATTAATCGTACTCCCATCATCTACCAGCATCCTTTTTACCAAATAATTCTTGATATGAGTGTTGATTACTAGTGCGTTATTATAAGGTTGTTTGACATGAAGTCCATCTTCTGGACTAATAGTAATTGCTGCTATAGACGAGCTGACTTATGCCATGTATATGTCTTTTCTTAGTCTTTTCTTTCCACTTGATGAGGTTTCTCCACCGATGATCATATTTATTACTCCCGATACCTCCTTCTGGTTCTTTTTGGAATCTTCATGACTTTTAGTTCTAACGTCCGAACTTTATTACCTTTTCGAAGGTTCCTCGGTGAACTTGTTCAGAGAACCTGCTCTCACCAATCATTCTATTTCAATTTTGAGGTCTCGGCATTCATTTGTATCATGACTATGATCACGGTGATATCTACAATATTGATTCTTCTCTCTCGTTCCACCATAAAGCGGATTGAGTCTTCGAGGAGTCGGAAAATCTATACCATTTTGTTTGATCCACATCAAAATTTCTGATCTTAGGGCGTTAAGGGGTACATATCTTTTATCCTCACTTCTTTGCCTATTTGAACTATACTCTTTTTTTAGATCTCTTTTCTCCTCCTTTCTTCTCATTCTTTTATCTTCATTTTCCTTCTTCTGTATCTCTCTCCTATCTTTATCCAAATCAATTAACTTGATGGCTATTGCCATTACTTCGGGGAAAGTTTGTAGTTTCTTTGTCATAATTTTATCTCTGAGTTTTCCCATCTTAGTTCTGTATTTTAATGCATCTATTGCTGCTTCATTACTTAAATGCTCTATTTGCATAGCAATTTTGTTGAACCTACCAAGGTAATCCCGAAGTGTCTCATTATCACCTTATTTACAGAGTCATAGATCGTTGATGCTCTTTTTTAGCAGAATATTTGTTATAAATTGAACTCTGAATTGTTCTATCAATTTTTTGAAAGTTGATATAAAATTTTTTGGTAGTCTATGAAACCATCTTTGAGCTGTGTTGGTCAGTGTTGTAGGAAACACTCGATACATAATGGTGTCATTAACATTTTGCAGCATCATCATCATTCGGAATATAGAAACATGAGCTACCGGATCACCTGTTCCATCATATTGATCCAAAGGTGGAACCTTGAACTTCGAAGGTATTAGGGTTGCCATTATGTTATGAACAAATGGAGTGCTTCCATCCAATATACATTCCTCTATTTCATCAGGTCTAGTACAAACCTTATGTATCACTTCACGTAACTAATGATTAAAGTCAATCTTGTCTCTCCTAGGAATGTTGGATTCTGATTCCTGTTCTGAATTAGACTCATGTCTTCTATTCCTATTTTAATGCGAATCGCCTTGTTCATTGCGGAGTGGTAATCGATCAGTTTGTGGTGCATCAGTAGTTGCTCCAACAAGTGTAGTTGGGGTTGAAGTTCCTACAATAGGAATTTTGGTTACTATCTCCTGAGTTAAATAGGAAAATTATTATTGCAGGAAAGAGAGCTGCCCTTTTACGCTATTCATCAATGCTTCCTTGAATAACGATGGTAGATTTGATGGAATGGGAGTCTGACTTATTTCGACGACATCAGGTAGATTTGAAAAAAGGATAGTCAGAACTGGTCTTGATATATGCTGAAAAGGAGCATAATATTACGGTGATGCTCCTATGGTTATTCCAAGTTATGAATTATTTGGAGACAAATTCAAGGACTTAGAGCCAAGGGGTTGTGAGAAGTTATCCCCTTGAGTAGTTATTGTAATGGTTGGGGTAAGATCCACCGTGCTCGTGAATGTTCCTCCTTGAAGAGATGGAAGCTCTTATGTGTTTACCATATGTCAATATGGCTGAATGAAATTATCACAAGGTAATTTGAATTCAGAAAAAATAAAGAATTGTCTTATTTTTCTACAGACGGTGCAAATTGATGAATGTAAACTTCTTTCTTATACTTACAAGCATAAAGAAAACTAAGATGAACCTAGGATCTTTGATTCGTAGGCTCTCTGATGCTTAAGTTAGAGAGATATATTCAAGATGTCTATTAATGAGAAATATGAGCCTTTATATAGGCATAAAAGAGACATACCTAATCCCAATCGAATTGGTATATTAAGAATCCTTGTCCCTTATTGATTAAATAACTTTAACCTTATCATATAATAATCTTATATGGATATTAAGTCCTCTATTGGGCTTAAACTTAAAGGTTTGGACTCATATAATCCTTCTAGGACTATCATTTGACTTTCCTATAAATTTGAAATTACAAATATTTATATATTTTATTAGAAATTAAAATTTTTAAATAATGTTAGAATTAAGGACTTGTATATTTGACTATACTTAAAGGTGGTAAATTTCTATTATATACCCTCCCCATGCTTAACACATTCTTAAAAGCTTAATATAAGATGTATGAGACTACGAGGGTTGTTTCTCTCTCTATTTTACCTCCGACGAGTATAAAGAGAGCCTAAGTTTCTTATTTTTATTTGATTTATTGAGGACAAGGAATGAGCACTTTAAGAAATTGAAAGCTTATTAAAGTATACATTTCTTAAGACTTCAACTCCGACCATATTTACGAGTTATGGGCTCCTAGGCAGAGGAGTGAACATAACAAAGTGGAGTGAAGTAGATTGAGCAAAGCGATCTTCCACCAGCATGATGTAAAGGTCCCCACAGTCGAAGATGCACCCAAGAGAGCGTCTAAATGACGTAGAACATCTAGCTGACTCATACATGGATCAAATTAAGAGATATAAGTCCAAATGTGCAACCAAAAGGTTGAAGCTATTGTTCCTATTTATTCAAAGCTTGCATAATTTATAGGATTCTTATTTTGTTTCCTAGTTAATTGGAATTTTTATTTTATTTCTCTTTTAGTTTTCCAACCTTAGATAGAATTTGACTTTTTTATTTTAACTAAAATTTTATTTTATTTCTTATGTAGTAAAGAGGTTGTCTCCCTATAAATAGGTAGCCTATGTTCTTATAATTCATCCATCAAATAATACAATCAATTTTATCTCAAATTTGTTTAGGCTTCTAAGTGTAAAATTTATCTATTTTCTTTAAAGATTAGTTATGTGCTAGCCTTGTGTATTTTTACATTTGCTCGCTATGTTAGGTGGTATTAGAGCAACCAAGTTACCCAATCTAATGGTAGGTAACAACAGTAGAGTAAGCATCATGTCCATGACAGTTATCCTCATGAACTGGACCTCAGTTTTAAGAGGCGACATTGAAATCCTTGGAGCAAAAGGTAGATGGCATATTCCAACGATTGGAGTAATATTTTGATGAAATTATTGGTCAACTTCGTGCCTTAGCAGTTGATGTCAATGGAAATGGGAATAATGACATGCAAGATTTAAAAGAAGATACCGCTCGAGGCCAACCTATTAACAGACCTGTTCCTATATACAATCATAGACAATAATTCTATGATGGAAATTCAGATGAGGAGGATAAATTTAGACCTAACTACCATCAACCTCTATGATATGGTATCAATAATAAAAACACTTATGATTATGATAACAATGACTTTAAATTAAAAGTAGACATTTCTTACTTTAATAGGAATTTAAACATTGAAAATTTTATTGATTGGCTTGCAAAGTTATATCAATTCATTAAGTACATAGAGATCCCAAAAGAGAAAAGAGTGAAGCTAGTGGCTTGCAGATTAAAAAGTGGTAGTTCTGTTGATAGGAAAGGCTATAAAGTAGAAGGATCCATAAAGAATGAGCACCAGTCAGACCATGGAATAGGATGAAGTAGCTCTTAAAGAGAGATTCTCTTCCACGTGACTATGAAAAGATCTTATTTCAGCAATACTAATGGTGCCATCAAGGTCAAAGTCAATTTATGACTATACTTTAGAATTCATGAGGCTGGAAAAAAGGAACGACCTTAGAGAAAGTGAAGGTCAACAAGTGGCTTGGTACCTTAAGGGCCTAAAGCCCCAAATCAGAGATAAAATAGGTGTAAAAGTAATATGCAACTTGAATGGGGCAAAGAATATGGCATTAAAAGTAGAGTTGATGATGCTAGACAAGTAAAGGTATAATTCCTTTTATAGGAGTTATAGTTGCGATAACTATAAAGCACCTATTGACAAAAACAAACTAGTGTAAAAGGTAGTAAAATGTAGTGATAAGTATCGAGAAGATAAAGTTGCTAGAAAGAAAAAAAATGGTAGAAGACAAAGGGGTACAAAAGTCTACAAATCCTTATGCCAAGCCAATACTTAGAAAGTGTTTCAAATTCAACTAACCCGGGCATCGATCTAGTAATTATCCTCTTAGAAAAACACCAATCCACATGATTAATAAGGAAGAAGAAGATGAAGAAGTTTGTTGTAGTCCAAATGGTAATGATGATAAGTATGAGGAAGATGATGAAGAAAACATTCATGTGGTAAGACAACTAATGTTAGCACCAAAGCAAGAGGATAGCACCCAATGACATTAATTATTTTCAAAATAAGTGTACAATTAGTAATCGCTTGTTTGATTTAATTATCGATAGTGGTAGTTGTAAGAACATAATTAGAAGAGATGCTATAGAGATATTGTAACTAACTATAGAGAATCATCCTCGTCCATACTTAATCAGATGGATTAAAGCTACTGAAAAAATTTAGGTGACAAAATGAAGCAAATTGCCTTTCTCTATTGGCAAGTACAAGGATGAGGTAAATTGTGATATTGTAGACATGAATACTTGTCACTTATTATTTAGAAGACCTTAGCAGTATGACATCAGTACACAATATGCAAGGAGGAAGAATTTTTATAGACTATAAAAAGATGGCATAAATTTCACGTTATTACCTATAAAAGGAAGTCCTCATTCCAAGACTTTAAAAGTGGAGGGACAAACTTTCTTTACTCTCACCTATTCAGAACGTGAGATGAAAGCTGCATGTAAAGATACCAAGAAAGTTCATGCCTTGATTGTGAAATAAGTCTTAACTACTAATAAGGAGCAGAAAGCATTTGAGCGCAGTCAAACTATTATTAGAGGAATTCAATAAGATTATATCAGAAGAATTACCAGATGGACTACCTCTAATGAGGACACCACATTGACTTACTTCTTGGAGCTAATTTGCCAAACTTACTTTATTATAGAATGAGTCCACAAAAGAGTAAGATCTTAAAAGAGAAAGTAGAGGAGTTATTGCGAAAAAGGCATATCCAGGAAAGAATGAGTCTATGTGCAGTTCCAGCCTTATTGATGTCACAGAAATATAAAAGTTGGCACATGTGTGTGGATAGTAGAGCTATCAATTAAATTACAGTTATGTATAAGTTTTCAATTCCCTGACATGATGATGTGTTAGATCATTTAGATAGAGCAACTAGATGTCTTAGATCATTTAGATAGAGCAATTATCTTTTCTAATATCGATTTTAGAAGTGGATACCATCAGATTCGGATCAGATCGGGAGATGAATGGAAGATAACCTTTAAGACTAAGGAAGGGTTGTATAAGTGGTTTGTAATGTCTTTTGAGTTAACCAATGCTCCAAGAACTTTTATGCGACTAATGAATTAAATATTAAAGTTGTTTATTAAAAAATTTATTATGGTTTATTTTGATGATATCTTGATCTATAGTCAATCAGAGGAGGAACATCTTTTGTATTTATGTGAAGTTCTAGAAGCTCTACTAGAAAGCAAATTCTATATGAATCTAAAGAAATGTAATTTCATAACTAAAAAATTATTATTCTTAAGATTCATAGTTAGTTTATAGGACATTAAGTGGATGAAAAGAAAGTAATAGCTATTAATGAGTGGTCTACTCCAAAAACTGTGACAAAAGTTTAAAATTTTCATGGATTAATAACTTTCTATTGGTGCTTCATCAAAAACTTTAGTAGTATAATAGCTCAAATCACAGCGTGCTTAAAGAAAAAAAAAGTTCCAATGGGGAAAAGAAGTTAAAGTTGCCTTTGCAATCTTAAAAAAAAGTTATGCATTTCCCCAATATCGGCGCTGCCAAATTTTGACAAGCTATTTAAAGTAGATTGTGATGCAAGTAGTATGGCGATTGGAATTATTCTTTCGTAAGAGAAGAGACTAGTGGTATTTTTTAGTGAGAAGTTAAGTGATGCTAAGCGCAAATAGACTACTTATGATAAAGAGTTCTAATTTGTAGTGCATGCTTTGCGAACATAAGAGCATTTTTTGGCTGGACAAGTATTTATTATGTTCTTAAGTTATGATGCATTGAAGTATTTGAATAATCAAAAGAGAATTAGTAAACACATATATGCTAGGCGGTCATAATTTCTGCAAAAGTTTCTTTTGAAATTGAAGCATAAATCGGGAGTGTAGAATAAAGTAGCAAATGCATTGAGTCGACTTGTAGATCTGCTTATCACTTTGAGCAATGAGATTACGGATTTTAAGAATTTAAAAAAAGAATATAGAATTGATGAGAATTTTCAACATATTTAGGAGAAATGTGTTTCAAATCAGCCTTATGAAGATTTTTATATCCATAATGGTTACTTGGTATGAGGCAACCAACTTTGCATTTCCAAATTCTCTTTGAGGAAGAAAGTTATTCATGACTTATATGGAGGAGGATTAACTAGATATTTGTGTAGAGATAAGACCCTTGCTACAGTTGGAAAGAGGTTTATTGGCCTTATTTGAGAAGGAATGTGATTAGATTTGTTCAGCGTTGTTATATATACTAAACTACAAAGGGATAGTCACAAAATACAAGTTTATACACGTCTTTACCTATTCTTGAAAATATTTAAGAGGATCTATCTATAGATTTTGTGTTTGGCTTACCTCATACCCAACAAGGCGTAGATTATATTTTTATTATTATTGACAAGTTTTTCAAGCTGGAAAGACTTCAGATGCTAATGGTATTGCTAAGCTATTTTTCAGAGAGGTTGTCGTCTACATGATGTGCCTAAGACCATAACTTTAAATCGAGATATCAAGTTTTTTTGCCACTTCTAGAGGACTTTATGGAAGATGTTTAACTCTTTATTAAACTATAGCAGTATAGCCCATCCTTAAATAAATGGCCAAACGGAAGCTGTCAATAGAAACTTAGACAATCTGATATGTGGTATATGTGAAGATAGACAAAAACAATGGGATATGGCATTGGCACAGACTGAGTTTATTTACAACAGTGATATTCATAGGACTACAGGAAAATCACCATTTTCTGTTGTCTATACGAAGCACCTCAATATGCCCTTGATTTGATCAAACTACCAAAGATGCCAGGTTTAAGTGCAACAGTATAAAATATGGTAGAGTAGTGACAAATAGTGCAAGAATAGGTCAAATAGAAGATTGAGCAAGCTAATGTCAAGTACAAAAAAGTAGTTGACAAACACCGTAGAGTTCAAGTATTTAAGTTTGATGATATGATAATGGTTTTTCTGTGAAAGAAGCAGTTTCCAATTGGCACTTACAGCAAGCTGTAGCCTAAGAAGTATGGTCCTTACAAAATTTTGAAGAAAATCAATGACAATGCATATGTTGTTGATTTACTAGACAGTATGAAAATTTTTAAGACGTTCAATGTTGTTGATATTTACCCTTTCTATTCTTCTGATGAACCATTCTAGCCATATATTTTAGACAACTCAAGATCAAAATTTTCTCAAGTGGAAGGAATTGACGTATAACGTCTAGCTGACTTATACGTGGATTGGATGGAGAGACAGAAGTCCAAACATGCAGCCCAAAAAGTCTGAAGTTATTATTCCTATTTAGTCAAATCTTGCATAATTTGTGGGATTCTTATTTTGTTTCCTAGTTAATTGAGATTTTATTTTATTTCTCCTTTAGTTTTTCTACTTTAGTTAGGATATAACTTTCCTATCTTAACTAAAATTTTATTTTATTTCCTATGTAGTAAAGAGGTTGACTCCCTATAAATAGGTGGCTTATGTTCTTATCATTCATCCATCAAATAGTACAATCAATTTTCTCTTAAATTTGGTGAAGTTTTTTGTATGAAACTTACGTATTTTTTAAAAGTATAGTTGTATACTAGCCATGTATATTTTTACACTTGCTCGCTGCATCACTGAGAGTGACCGTAAATGGCAAGGTATTTGTCTTTGAAGGTGGAATATCCCTACTAACAAAATAAAACTTCTGAAAGATGTAGACCGTACCTCCACTAAGCCAGATGATCACTTAGATCAAGTTGTGAAGTGCAGCGTAGTGAAATGAACAAAGTGCACAAAATTTAAGAAAAATCTTAATAAAAACTCTTAACTTAGTTAATTAGCCGGGACTATCCTATAACAATCCTAACTAATTTTCTTCCACTCAACCATTAACTCAAGTTTTTATATCCTTTGGTAAAACGCACTCCTAGCTTTTCCTATATCTTAAAAGAGGAGGAAAATGCACTTTAAGTACTAAAAAGTTGAATCAGACAAAACTAAAAAAATTTAGTTCAATTTTATTTTAGTTGTTGGGCTCAATTTATTTCAAATTGTATTTATAAAAAAATTATTTTATTCAATTTTACTGATTTAGTTCTAAATTAAACCAACAGGATGCTCACCTTGCTTGAATTTCAAAGAAAAAAAAAAGGTGTTAAGAAAATTCGTGTGAGATGATTCAAGAAAAAAGAAAACCAGGTATTAAGAAAATTCTTGCGAGATGATTAATGGTAGACCGTGGTTCAGAATTTCCATATGTTGATAATACAAGGGGCCCATTTCTTGCAGGGTATTAGTACAGAGACTTGGGTCCATATTCGTTAAACCTTGAGAAGCATTTTGCCATTTTTGACTTGAGGTCGAAGCCTCGCTACATCATTGCACTTGCTATGTTGTGATCAAAATGACACATCAACAGCCCCATTTGACATGCTTCTTAATTTTTGGCACACCAATGACTTGTTTTGTTTTCATGTCTTTGGTTTTGTTACATCTAAAAACATGCATCTCCTTAACTGATAAAAATGGCCTAACTTAAATGAGGCGGAAGCTTTCGTTTGGTTCCTTGTACATGAATCTAATGGCTAGTGTTGGATCTTTTTGGTATCGTTGACCGCCTACCTACATTTATTCTGAAATTTCCTTCTTTTTTTTTTCAAAAATATTACTTCTTTTAGTATAATTATCTTAGAAGGATTGCAACTAATCCTAACCAGGCCGAATGAATTTTATAAAAAGGTAAAACTTTTGCAATATATATAAAACTTAAATTTAAAATTTTCTACCACTTATATTAATAGATATAATAGATGAATATTTATTATATATTTGGACAATGGCTTACAGATCAAAGTAAAAACTGTGGATTGCAGAATATATAAATATTTTTTGTGTTTGAACAAAACCAAAAATTTGTTTTTCTAGACTATTTTTGTCAAATTTTTTAATCTCTATCAGTATTTAATAAATAAATTTTAAAATAAGAACATTTTTGAATTTTCAATACTAGAAAGCAAAGAAAATAATCAAGCCAAATTTATATTTCTAATGTAAAAAAATTATCAAAAATAATATTACTTAGCTTTATTTTTTAGATTATTTGTATTCTCTCTGTTTTAATTCTTTTTTAACAAATTAATATACTATATTGTCATGGTTTTGTAAATGAGTGTGTTTTGTCTCTGACCCAGTGTGTGCGTATATTTGTGTGTTTTGTTAATTTCAAAAAAAAAATTAATATGCTATATAATATAATAAGTAGCGGAACTAGAAATAATTATTAAAAATTAAATTAAAATTATATATATCTATATATAGTAATATTGATGTGCGAACAACCATCATGAACATCAAATGATAATATTCTCATCCAAAATTAACAATGCGCTTCAACTGGAAATTTTGATTAAAATTTTATTTCCCTTATAGAATACATAAATAATTAAGGTTTTGCAAAACCATTTGAAGAAAATGGAATGAAAATACACCAATTAAATTTTTGTCAATTTAAAAGCTCAAGAATTAAGTGTAAGTATATAATTGGTATATAAGTCTATTTAATCTAAATTATGAAATTAATATAAGATTAATTGCTTTAATATAACCTCTTGGCACATGCTAGGCCTAACTAGCATGTGACACAATAATCCGACAAAGGTCTAACCAGCAGCTAGAAGAATGACATTTTAATTAAGAACAATTGTGTGAGAATAATGTGTTTTGAATATCGGTTGCAATTCTGATACCATATTAGAAATTTGAAAAAAATAGGTTGAAAATATACCAATTAAGTTTTTATCCAATTTAAAAACTTAAGGTGAAAATATTTAATTGGTATATAAGTTCACTTAATCTAAATTATGAAACCGATTGTTTTAAATTTTATGTGTTGTAAAATTCACCAATAAATTCTATGAGTAAATAAAAAAATTACAAACAAATGTTACATCATGTAGATTAGAAAATGATTAAGTTATAAAACTCCTCATAACTAATTAATTAGCTTATAATAATGATCAAAATTCTAGACCTGATGTATAACATGTATGCTAAGCAAAGCCAATAAATTACAATTCTTATAAACTTCATTCACAAATAAAATAAAATGTTTCATAAGATCTTGAATGATCTATTTAATATAATTGATATTAGTGACCTCTCTTGAAAGTCTATTACTTAGACTAAAATATTTCATTTTGATTATATTCCACAGTCCACACCACACCACGGCTAGCCTATTGAGTTCTTTAAAAAGTTATCTCCCTAGGTCTCACACTTAGAAATTCAAACCTGGCTAAGTCAATTCTAGGAAATTTATTAGTGTAATTAAATATAGCAAAATGTGGTCATAAGAAAATGGAATACGACAACAAAAATTAAAATAAAATTAATTATATTATAATATTTAACATGATGCATCAACTACTGAGATGGTCTAATGAGGTATTCTTGTAAAAATTGTATTCACTATTCCTTTTTTTTTTTTTTTTGAGGAGTTGTATTAACTATTCCTTAACATTAATAAAAGATTATAGACGATAAAACAATAACTATCCTAATCATAAAAAAAAATATATATAAATATATTGAATTAATTATAGCAAATTAAGGTTTAACCAATGGTGGACACCTTGAGATGTTGTTTCTAGTTAGTTGGGTTTGAACGGCAGAATACATAATTTCACCCTCAAATTTTAAATAATTATTTTTAATATTTTTTTTATTTTTTATTATTTTTATAAAACTTTTAAATATTTATTTTAAACTTATTTCACTTATAACTTTTTAATTTTATTTTACTCTTATAATATATATCATAATAGATAAACACTTAATTTTAAATACTTTTAACAAGTGAGATATTAAAAATAAATTTTAAATTAATAACAAGAAAATTAAAAATAAAAATAAAAATTTAATTATATATCTTCTCCACTTAAATATTATTTTAGTACATGTAAATTATTTTTATATTTATATAAAGATTCATTTATAGAAATTAATAGTTTTTATGTATTATTAAAATTTTTAAAATTAAATATAGAATAAATAAAAATTAAAAGATGTCACAAGTTAATTAGGATAAAACTATGCATTTAAGCCTGTTGTCAATTATGGAGCAGTAGGCATTGATATGGCCATCCATTATACATTTATTACATATATGATTTATGAATTGAAGAGTACTTAAAAATTTAAGGAACAAAAGAAAATAAAAAATTATCATAAGAGAAAGCAATAGGGGTTGATGGTTTGGTTGCTAGTTGCTACTACAGCTCATGGACAAGAGCTCATGTGCTTGGGCAATGCTTAGATATTTGTTTATTTATTTGTTCTCATGTGCATGAATCCATTTCTGTTTATATTTCTTTAAAAATTCTATCACAATTATTTAAGTCTAATTCACATGGCCTACAGATTTTTTAGATTATAAGGCATCTTTCTTTCTTTTAACTTTTTATATAATAATTTTTTATATTGAGAAACAACAAAAACTTCAATTAATTCAAATCAAAAGCAGATGAATTTTATAAAGTAAATAAATTTTTTTAATATTTAATTTTTACAAACAAAATTTAAAATTAAAATTTTATTTAAAAAACTCAACTATTTTATTAGTTGAAACAACAAATAATGGTCATTTTCTTTTACAGAAGATGCTAAGATGTAAATCTTACGTTTTGGAAAAGAAAATGAGATCCTCACTTTTCTAAAAGTTTCTTATGATGCTTCTCTACTACTACAATTATTTTTAAAAAATAATTAAAAAAAGGTTAGAGGACGGATATTTCTACATGCTTTGTTTTTTCCCACCATATGTATTCAATTTAATTCAATGCTTAATTAAAAAGTAAAATAAAACAAAACTGATTTCCATTTATAAAATTTCTCTGTTGAGATGAATTAAGCATTCGATTGAGAAAGGTCACCCCTCCGGGAAATTGTTGCTACTGCCCAAAATATCTCTTAAAATAAATTCCATTTGTAGACTTTCATGAAAAGGTAGTGAGTAATGTTTTTAAAATTGAATGGGAAATTAAGAGGTATTTGGTCGAACCCCACAATGGATTTTATTGGTTCTATTTTATAACTTTTTTTATCAGTTAATAATTAATTTTAATTTATTTTTTATTTGGATTTTTTTTTATTATTAAAAATAACTAATAAAAAATAACTCATTTTAAATTAAATGTATGTAATTAATTTTTTATAAATCATAATAAAATTAATATTATTTCACTGTAATTAATAATTTAATAATATATATATATATATTTAAAAAAATTGTATGAGTAAGATTTATATTTTAAAGTTTATTTTTAAATAATTTCTATAAATAATTATAATATTACATAAATTTAAAGATAATAAATTATCATTTATTACTATATACTATTTTTAAGTAATTTAAATAGCTAAAATATATTATAAAAAAATATATAAATTATATTAAAAAATAAGTTGTACCCTTAATATAGTCATTTGACATACTAATAGTAATGGCTAATAAAATTATATCAAACAGTTCATATTCATCAACTATCAGCTGTATGCTATTAGTTATCCGCAAGACCGCAACTATTATCATCCATTAGTTGGTATAAACAGTTTAATCAAACCAGCTCTAAAGAGGTGTTTGATATAATTGGTGGGAGAAACTATTAACAGTTCAAATCTTAACCATTACAATAATGATATTTAGTTAAATTTTTAATTAATAGTTTAACCATTACAATAATAATATTTAGTTAAATTTTTAATTAATAGTTGATAGTTGTTATGATACTAAGCAACTATGGTTTATATTAGCTCATATTTCAAAATTTTCAACAACAATTATATTTTTCAAAATATATTTATTATCTAATTCTTATTAAATTTAACCGATTATCGTTTACTTAATAAAATGTTATTTAATTAGATAATTATTAAAAATATTAAACACACAAATAAAAATATTCAAAATTGTATTTAAAACATTTCAAAACTCACGAATCCCATTACTATTAATAATAATAATGGTATTAGTACTTCATTTAAAATTTATTGTCAAAAATTTAATAAAAATATACATATTTATTTTCTAAAATTATATAAATAAATGTATTCTCAAGTATAAAACAATATATATATATATATAAACTATCAATAAGAACTACTATAATATCTAGGGATGTAAATAAGCCGAACGAAACCGAGCTTTAACTAGTTCGGGTTTGATTCATTTATAATCAAACCGAATTTGAAACAAACTCGCTATTCCACTTAGTATTTGTGAGCTGCTCACAAGTTTAAACGAGTTAAAATAAATTTCTAAAAATACAAAGTATAAATTAAAATTATTCATTAAAAAATTTAAAATAAATTATTTACTAAATAAGGTATTATAAAATTATAGTTTTTTGTAATAATATATATTTTTAAATATTTAAATGAATAAAAATTTATATATAATATATCTAAAATTAAATTATTAATACATTAAAATTACGAGCCGGTTCACAAGCTCTTATTCGAACTTATTCGCAAGTTTCATGAGCCGAACTTTTCATAATTTGAGCTTGACTCGTTTATTAAATGAGTTTCAATATACGAGTTCAAACGAGATTTTATCGAGTCAACTTCAGTGTAGCTCACGAGCGGTTTGACTCATTCACAACCCTAATAATATCAAACACTTTTTATTGGTCAAACTACCAGACATCAACTGTCATCTATCAGTTGTGAGCAACAATTATCAGCTATTAGCAACAATTTAACTAAATAAATTGTAAAGTCATAATAATGTGAGTTTGTGATTCAACCCATTAGATTTTCGAGCTGATTGGATTAGAATTTATAAATAAAAACATTTAATTGTTTAATTATTTAATAACTAAATTTTATATATTAATTTTTAAATAATTATAAAGACATATTATATTTATTTTTGTATTTGAATGAAAAAATAAATATTTTAAAAATAAATTCATATAAATAAAAATTCGATAAACTAAATTATTTTTTAATTTTGCAGGTTTTTGGAGAATATATCCCACATTGAAAAACTATAAAAGTTAGAGTGGCTTATAAGTGGTGTAGATTGGGTCTTAACACAAGCCAATTGGTTTTGTGTTACATGGGCTCAACCCCATTTATAAGTCCACATGTGTATTAGTGGGTCAACACTCTCCAGGCCCGTGGATTTCTTAATACTGTTGGAGAATATATCCCACATTGAAAAACTATAAAAGTTAGAGTGGCTTATAAGTGGTGTAGATTGGGTCTTAACACCAAGCCAATTGGTTTTGTGTTACATGGGCTCAACCCCATTTATAAGTCCACGTGTGTTAGTGGGCCAACACTCTCCGGGCCCGTGGATTTCTTAACATTGTATCAAAGCAATGACCCCGGGCTCGTGTTTAAGACCTAAATTTGGGTGCGGCCCGTTTATGACCTTGTGAGTCGTTGGGTTGGCCTGTTTATGTTTGGTTGGGTGCGACCCGTTTATGACCTTGTGAGTCATTGGGTCGGCCCGCCGTTTGTGTTTGGCAAGTGTAACTGGTCCAAGCCCAGTTACACTTGAGGGGGAGTGTTGGAGAATATATCCCACATTGAAAAACTATAAAAGTTAGAATGGCTTATAAGTGGTGTAGATTGGGTTTGTGTTATATGGGCTCAACCCCATTTATAAGTTCACATGTGTGTTAGTGGGCCAACACTCTCCGGGCCCGTGGATTTCTTAACAGTTAATATTTTTTTAAAAAAAATAAGCAGCCTTCAGAAGGCTGATTATATAGCTAAGTTAGTCATGTTGAGCATATATTCGAATTATTTTCTTATTACATTTAGGAAAAACCAGTGGATGTGTTTTTGATTTGTGTTGCAATCTTTATAAGGTTTACTTGATCTGATTTTAGGCAAAGAAACTGGAAGAAAATATTGAAATGATGAGGAAGGATATAGAGGATCCAACAGAAGTTGAAATTGAGCTTAAGCGGAGGCTTGCTCAGTTGACTGACCATTTGATTCAGAAACAAGCCCAGGTGTGTTTTACAACATCTTACCCAATCATGCTACCTTCAGTTATATAAGGATGCTTTATTTTGTGTTTGCTTATGTTGATGCAACTGTATATTGAACTGGGATGTCATATGCATGTCTTGCATTTGTGCTTCACAAAGACTGGACCATGTAAAAAATGTCGAGTGTTCCTTTTGTAGAAACTTGAGTGGAATTTTTGTGTTGTCTGTTTGATTCTACTTTTGTTAATGGGAGTAACTTTATATATTATTTTAGCTCTTTATAGAGTTTCAGCCATTCAGTTACCTTCTATAGTGCTATGTTTTTATATTATTCTTTCTTCTTCTTTGTTAAAACTTGAATGTAAGATTCCTAGCATGAATAACATTTTTTAAAGACTTCTATATCATTGTTTATAATCTTTTATTATGCCTACATGATATAAATGCTAATTTTAATTATATTTTATCATGTTCATATGTGACATTATTTCAAGTATTTTATTCAAATGTATATTGTGTTTATATTAGATATGTATTTAGATTTAATTAATTTTAAAGAACATGACTGTGGTTCGATTCTGGATTCACAATTCACAAAATGTGGATTTTGATTCTCAATTTGGCAACTATGGATGGCCGGGCTACTCACCTTGTATAGTTCGAGGTCCAATGCGCCCCTCAAGTGATAAAGGCAAAAATAATACTTCATTTTCATGAAATGGATTTGAATTGGCCTTGAAGACAAGTTGACACAGCCAATTCAGAAGGGAGAAAAAATCCTTTTACTGCTTATATTTGGATTTCCAAATTACCATGGATGAGGAGAGTTGTATGAGACAGGAGTGCAATTCCTGCATATCTTATAAATAACACTATTGTTTGGGTTCTGTATTAATTATATACATATATATATATATATATTGTGTGTCAAGGCCTTGAGACTTGAGAGTAGAGTATTTAGTTATTCTTCCTTTTGATACAACTACCAAGCTTGCTTAAACAATCATACGTTGGGGAAAATGTGTGGTAATTTGGTCATGAATTGAAAACATTACATTTTGGACAGAGTTGGTAATTGAAATATTTCAGTAATGAATGTGAAGGCAACATTACAATAGGTCTTTAAATGTCAATTATATGAATAGCAATTAGCAGTAACCATGCACTTTGCAGTTTGTCATTTCAAGTCATGATATACAATTTCAAGAAACATTGCCAATGCTTTGTGCAAATAATAAAATTTTGTCTCTGCCTATTGGTTCAGGTTGAGGCGTTGTCCTCAGAGAAGGCAACTCTTTTGTTGAGAATTGAGGTACATTTCTTAATCCTAGAATCAATTATAAGTGACTGAATTTGAAAAAAAGAAAAAAAGACTACTAATGGAATATTGTGATGGGGTCTATATACTTTGCATTAAATCTACAGGCTGTTTCAAGGTTGCTTGATGAAAACGAGTCAAATCCAAGAGATCTGGAATCAGGAACACGGGAGATGCCTGATTCAAAGTTGAGTCCTCTATTTGAGGACAAAATTCGTTCAGGAAAGAAACACTTGGGGTCATTGCTTCTGCAGCTGGATGCAATTTTTGTGGCAGGTGCAGTGTTTGTTAGGAGAAATCCAGCAGCAAAATTGTGGTCTCTGGTTTACCTTGTATGCCTCCACTTTTGGGTCATTTACATTTTTTTATCACATTCACGAGTGTCAAATGAGGGCAGATCTGGTGCTGTTATTTCATTGGAAAACTTCAACCAGACTGCAGGTATATAGCTTGTGCTTATGGCTTTTTATCTTTATTTTTATTTTTATTCTTTTGCCCCCAATTCCTTTTTGCCTCAGCTTTTTCAAGATGGGCTGTATCACTGTGGGGTGTAATGTGCAGTGTTTCCCCTAACACCTAATAAACACTGGATTAGTATAGGGTTGTAATTATCTATCTATAACAGAGAAAAAGTAATACGATTGATGCAAAATTTTGTTATTGTTGTAAAAGAACAATGTTATTAGTGCCACTAGATGCTAACCAATGTCCTGAAAGTTAGCAAGAGCCTTTCTAGAGCTAATTACAGGGAAAGATCCTGGTTAGTGGTTATCCATCACTTAAGTAGCAGTGATTTGAATGGTCTGGTCAGAAATAGTTCAGAACTATTGCAAATCCTTGATGCTTGGTGGAGATTTATGGTAAATATAAGTTGTGGCCTATAAACAACCCCTTGGATCATAGATTAAGGAACTTGAGCTTCCTTAACTATATATGCTATTAGATAGATTAAAGAGGTCTGTTTATAGAACAATGAAAACCTATGTTGCACAAGTCTTTTTGAGATGCTTTTGCATTTAGGCATGTATGTATAGCAATTTCC
>CATIWO010181779.1:0-16827 GCA_949673435.1 Macaranga tanarius
TATTGTTCGGTATACTACAGCAAAGATAATTTTCTAGCAACTTATGAAGGAACAGTATATCCACTCCCAACACTAGTTACATGGAATATCCCAAATGAAGTCAAAGATGTGGTTGTCTTACCTCCGAAAATAAGAGTTCGACCTGAAAGACCAAAAAAAAGAAGGTGTAAAGCTCCATGGGAAAGCAAAACTGAACACAAGTGTAGCAGATGTGGCTTCTATGGACACAACGAAAAGACCTGCAGAAACATACCACAAGCAGCATAAAAATATTTTTGAATATTTTCAGTATATTTTTCGTATATTTTTCGTATATGATACAAACTGTAAGATCTGCAGAAACATACAACAGACAGCATAAAATTTTTAGAATATTTTCTGTATATGATATAAACTGTAAGACCTGCAGAAACATACAACAGACAGCATAAAATTTTTGGAATATTTTCAGTTTATGATACAATTTGTCATACTTAAACATAATTTTAAAAAAAAGAATATTTTTCATTTGTTTCTCGCTTATTATACGAATATAATACAATTGAAAGATACAATAAAAAAAATATACATATATTGATGTTATTGTTTTAAAATGAAAATATTATAGTATTTAATTAGTACATTACTCATATGTTTCAGATTTACAGTATATAGTTAGTATATTATTCGTATATTTTTTGAATATTATTCGTATTTTATGGTATACAATTTTTTTCACCACTTCATTTGGATATTATTTAAAGCAAATGAACGTGTAAGAAAAATTGATTCAAATTTAATTACTTTTGGTTTATTTTTAATTTATTATACACATGAAACAACTACAATACTAGAAAAATATAAGCAACAATTATATTCTAGTATATAAACTGTATACAATTAGTATATTTCCAGTTGCATATACAAATCAAAAGATTAAAAACCTGGAAACAGTATATAAAGTAGAAACTAAATATCCATCATATCATCAACATGACAAAAAATTAAACAACTAAACAAACTATAAAATATAAAAAACTACACATATAACCAATAGTCATCATCACAATAAAAAATCATAATTCTAAATATCCACATTCAACATAACAACAAATCCACCACAATTTTTCCTAATCTTCACCAACTATCTTCTTCCCTTTCTCTCCTAGCTATAACCTTCTAGGACACTCATCTTCACTATCAATGTGATCAGTTTGCTTGCGCTTTCCATAGCTATACAAACTCACTGCATAACGGCTTCTCATATCCTCAATATTCAAATTACCGGGTATAGCCAAATCATGCACCAAATACTCCGCAAATACAGCTACGAAAACACCACAATCATTGTACAAATATATATACATATATAAGAATCAAAAAAATAAATAAAAATGAAATTAAAAAGTACAAAGAAACTTACTTGTACTCTTGAGAAGGAAGACAATGAATAAATGTAACATCAAAAGGATCACTCAAATCCTTTGAAGAATAAGCTCCAATAGTGAGATCAAGATCAGAACGATGATCCCAAAAATCAACAAGATCAAGAAATAAAGGAAGAAGAACACTGTAGCTTTTTAAAGTCTCTAACACAACTCTATCATGCTTTGAACTCATCAAGGAATTATACACATATATGCACCTGTCTTTGAACTTTAAGCGTCCCAAAATCTAATGCTTCTCTTTTGAAACGTGAATTAGAAATAGAACTTCATCAACATCTATCCACGGAGTGTTGCAAAGCATGTAATACCCGAGAATGTACTTAACAACAATATCATGCAAACTCACAAGAGAAATATCCTGATTTTCCCCTAAATACTTAGAATATAAACTCTAAATACGCTGGTCAAATATATTATCGGTTGTTGTACATTTAATACAACTGTCACCGTAAACCTTTCATTTCTTCCTCAGATAATAAAAAAGAACATCAATATGCTGAAACAAATAAATAAATAAATAAATATATATATATATATATATGTATATCAGAAATATATAAAACGTATTTTTTATATATGATACTCAAAATCAGTATATTTTGTGAATATTTTCTGTATATGAAACTCAACTAATCAACATGTATCACATGTATATATAGAAATTTAGTATATTTTCTGAATATTTTCTGTATATGAAACTGAACTACTCAACATAATCACTTGTATATAGAAAATAGTATATTTTTTGAATATTTTCTGAATATTTACCGTATATGAAAGTAACTTATTACTTAAAAACAACAACAAAATCACATACAAAATGCAAAACATAATAACAAATAACATAAGAACTTACAGAAGATGACAAAGAACAGCCACAATAGTTCAGAGTCTAAAACCAAGCCTTTGAAGAAATTACATCAACTCCAAGTTTTAAACCAGGAGATATAAGGTCATCAGCATCAAAATATATCTTCTTCCTACAAAATAAAAAAATAAAAATCCCAAAATTTTTTAAAAAATCAAACAGTTTTAAAAAATAGAATTACATACTTGTTCTTCTTCTTCAAACCATGTGCAATCCAAAAGTCAAACTCGGTGTGATTATCATAATTGACAGCGTCTTCAATATTTTGACTGAAAGGACATAAACCTTTAACCACAGTCCCAATTTTCTTCTCCTTTCCAGCAGCATCTGATGAACCAAACTCATTTATGAAAGGAAATTTCTTAAAATATGCAGGTTTAACCTCCCTTTTCTTCACAACGGGACTTACAAAATCATCATCATCATCCACAACATTCTGCTTAGCCTAACATAGACAAAAATAAAAATTATGCTTATAAACAAAAAATAAAAAAATTGAATAACAACAAAACAATAAATGAAAACTGAATAACATCAAAAAACTTACACCACTAATATCACTAACAGCTTTAACAGCACAACTAATAATCTCAGAAATATCAGCAGAAAACCCTATGTCTGTCTTCTCATCCTAAAATAAATAAACAATAATAAAGCAAACAACATCAGATTCCAAACATAAACCAAAAATAAAATATATAAATTAAAATAACACATACCAAGACAGCTTCTTCTAAACCTGCACTAATAGAGACATCGGTATCTTTACAACCACCATCACCGGAATCTTTCTTCACATCAGAATCAGACTTTTCCACTTGTTCTTTAACTTGTTCATGTGAAGAAGAACAACCTCCAATTCCAGCAACTCTAGAACCTAAACTACCACCATCACCATCACCACCTCCATCATCATCTTTATTCTTCTTCAAAACATCATCGCCCTCACTCAACTCTTCTTCTTTATCTTCTTCTTCTTCACCTTTTTGTTCCTCTAACAAACTACTTGTTGCATCAATATTCTCACCATGTTCCAAAAAGAATAATATGTTAGATCTCTGCCTAGTATACAAACTATAACATATAGAAATTCAGTGTATTTTTTACATATGAAACTCAAATAATCAACATATTTTCAAATGCATGTAGAAATTCAGTATATTTTCTGAATATGTTCCGAATATTTTCTGTATATGCAACTTAAATATTAAACATTCATTACATTCATATAGAAATTCAGTATATTTTCTGAATATGTTCTGAATATTTTTTGTATATGCAACTTAAATATTAAACATTCATTACATTCATACAGAAATTCAAAATATTTTTCTGAATATTTTTCGTATATGAAACTAAAATATTCAACATACATCGCATGTATATATAAATAAAAAACATACCTCAACACCATCTCTTCTTATCATAACAAATTCCAAACTACATTCAGAATCTTCTTTCTCTACACCTTTTTCATCTGAACTTTCTTTTTTTTCACATATATCTTCAGCCTGTTGAAAAAATAAAAATATATAATGTTTTCATACAGTATTTTATGAAAAAAAAATAATAGTAATAAAAAAAATAAAACATACCTCAACACTATCTCCTTCAACTTCTTTTTCTTCCTCAGCAACAACATCTTCTTCATCTACAACCTCAGTCTAGAAAAAAATGTATATGTTATGTATATTTTCAGTATATTATACATATAATATACAAATATAAAAATATAAAAAACACACATCAGAACCAGGAAACTTAAAACCAATAATTCCTAATTGCTTAAACAACAACTTCAAATACCCAAACACATTTCCAAAATTAGAATCAACAGTTTCTTTCAACTCTTTCAATTTTCCCTTCACCTCTTTCAATTCTTCCGATAAAAACTCTTGTTTTTCAATAACATTTTTTAACTCATCAATATAAAACCTCTTATGTTCACCACTAGAAGAAGTCTTAGCATCCTTCACAATAAATTCATCATCGGATGAATCTTCAACATCAGCAACATCAAAAGACTTTCCTTTCCCCTTATTAAAAAAACCATCCAACTTCAATTTCTTCCTCTCAAGAGCAGTAGGTGAAATAGTCTTCATCTTCAACTAAAACAAAAACAAAAAAAAAAAAATTTTAAAAAACAGTAAAACATAAATAATGATAAAACTAAAAAAAAAATTACCTTCTTTGCAGACTCCCTGAAAATAAGCCTCTCCAACGCTTTAAAACTTGGAGTCACATTATAACTCCAACTCAGAATGCGAGGCACATTCACACCACTATAGCTACAAATATGACTACCAACAAAGGGGCAGCATTCATAAAACCAAACCTGGAATGCATAAGGTAATCCATTCAACCGATAAAAGTACTCCCATGCAACTTCTTTTCTTTCCCAACTAGTTTTTCCTTTAATGATTCCATAGTGTAATCATACACATCTTTACCCCAAGGGTACGTATCATAAGAACCATTATCAACAATGTTCAAAACCTTCCTAGAAACCATCTTATCAATTGGAAAAGAAAATAAGAACATCTTAATAAAATAAAGAACAACAATCTTAATACAATCTTCATCGTTGTCCCAACGTTTTGCAAAAAAATACTCATGGACAAATTGTTTATTAATCTTCTTCAAACCACCAAAGTATTTATCAAGAAGATTATTTTTCTCAGAAAAAACACCCACATTCCTAGGATCAAATAAATAATTCAGACCACTAACAACAGCAAATTCCTCTATAGAAAACTTCAACCTCTTTCCACAAACTTCAAACCAACATTCAAAAATATTTGGCTGCTTCAACTCCCTCAATAATAAAGAATGAATCAATTGACACTGAACCTCAAACTTAGGCATATCAAGAAAATATCCAAAACATGTAGATTGAAACAAACGCAACTGATTTTCATTCAAAAATTTTTTTAACTGCATAATCACATCAAAACTTAAAGAACACCCAATCTTAGCAACAAAATAGTTATTCGGATTAATCAAAAGCTGCCAATCCTACAAAAATAAAAAACAATTAAAACCTAAAAAAAAAATATAAGCAACCAATAATATTCGAATCATATTCAAAACCACAAAACATACATTCGTAGCACCCTTTTCCGAATCAGTTGGCTCTTCAATTTGAATTTTCAATTTCTTCAATGCCCTCTTGTCTTTTACCGCCACTTTTTCAATAGAATCTCTTTTTTCTAGGAGAACGAATGGATTCAGAAGCTCATTCCTTCTTTTTACCCTTCTTTGTACTTGTACACACTGATTTCTTTAACATTGCAACTCTATATGATTTTCTCCTTCAAATTAGGTATTAATTCGACTAACAATGAAGAAACAAATTAAATAGAACCCAAAAACCGTTCAATGTTACCAAACAATTAACTGCACAAAAGAAGGTGGAAGAAGAACGTAGGGAAGACGATGGGAACAAAAGAGAGACGAGGAAAAAAAACGCAGTCAAACGGGTCAAAATAAAAAGAGACAAAAGTGAAATGCAAAATAAAAAAATGGCAAACTTGAAAAGAGAAAGAACACGCGTGTAAATAAGAAAAAAGAGAAGAGCATTTAGTGTTAATGACTTTTAAAAGAGCTCTACTTATGTAATTTTCTCTAAATATTTTTGTGGCATTGGGCGACATTTCTCTTTTTGCCCCTTTCATGTTACAGCCTCTGTAAAATGGGTGGATTTTATATTTTTTTAAAAAAATTTGTCGGCACGGCGTCCGGTCATGTCATTATCCCCAAATAAAAAAAAAAATAACGGTTGGCATATTTCGCAAGCAGCAGCACCACTTGTATTTTAGGATAAAACGACTTTGGCTTTTCATTTTCGATCGTCACCTCTTGGTCATTAGGGTTTCCACTGTGTCAGATCTTCTCTCTTTCAAATCTACTTTCAGGTAGCTTTAATTTCTCTTACTTCATTTTTATTCTTTCCCTTTTCTTTATGATGATTTTAATTTAATTTTTTTCACTTCTTAACGATTTAGATTGGACTTACAGTGAGTGTAGTCTCTTCTTTAAACTGTGATCTGTTTCAATCAGCTTATTATTGTGATTAATTGATTATATGTTCAATTGCAGAATTAGGTTTGGCATCAGATGATTTAGAATTGACTGATTTTGATTCTATTATTGTGAGACAATTAAAAGCCAGTAAAAAGGGAAGAGAAAAGAATTTCTTAGCCATGGTTATTGTTTTATTGTTGTTTGATTTTTGTGATTCATTTAAGTTTGAACCAAAATTAGCTAAAGCCAATATTTGTGGCTTCAGATATTTGATTTAGAGTTTTGGAGTTGACTTTTATAATTTGACCTTCACTTTATACATGGATTTAGCTTCATGAATGTTTGTGTTGATGGCTATACAAAATTGAAGGCTTTTGTTGTCATTTTATGGTGTTTTTATAGTTATAGTTGACTGTGGTTGACAATAAGAATCATCGTCACAGCTTAGCTGATGTGAACTTTAACGACTAAGAAAAATGGTTCTCTTCTCTTCTCGTCTATCTTGTGCTGCTATGGTATTTGTGTTCTTTCATGATTTAATTCTTTATGGTTGCTGTTTGTTTTTAGTTCTCTTTGACACGGGAATGTCTCCATGGAGCCAATGTATTATTCATCCTACTCATATTTTAAGAGTGATTTCGTTCCTCTGCAATAACACTTGACATTTTCAGAAGTTTGTAACTAATGTAGTGACTCTTCCTAATTTACTCTTTTATTTTCCAATGTTAACCTTAAAAGCTAGAGGGATAAAAAATATTGTGATGAGTAGTAATGATTTTACTTGGTTGATGATCACCAGGGACTTGGTTCAACCCACCTATATATCTAATTGCCAATCTCTACAACTTTGTGCTCTAATCTTTATTTGCATTAGCACCATGGGAGTGGTGCTGGAGTCTCAATCCTTGTTGGTGCAAGGATATGAGAAATGTGTTATATTAGATTGTGTTAAAGGATATGAGAAACTGCATGGTCTTGCTGTGAATTTTTGAAGAAGCTACAATGTGAAATTAAGGGAAGCAACTTGTGGTTTGTTCAGAATTGGCTTTTCTCTTTTCTGGTCATTTTAAATTTGGGTTTTAACTGTATTACAATGTGCTTAAAGTGTGATGCATATGAAGCTCTTTGAGTTTAACTTTGCTGTTTAGATCTATTTGAAAATTTTGGGTTGAAATATCACCTCAGTTTCCCCCTATTGGTGGTGATTTTTTTTCAAACTTGGATGAGCATTGGATATCTCAGGAATGTGCACCAGTTTTTTTCTCTGTAGAGAACAGGTGAATCTGTTTCGGTTTAGTACAATTTCAAATTAAATGCCTGTTATTAAGGGTTAAGATGCATTTCTTCCTCCTTTCTCTCTCTATGCCCAGGGTTGGTCGATTCTCAGAATTATATATCATGATCATGCTAACTTTTTGAGCCATAAATCATGTAGTTGTATGTCATTTGGTCATGTAAACATTTGGACAATTCATGTGCAAGCATGGTTTTGGTTGTCTATGTTGCATCAGTACTGGTTCTGTTTGCCATTACTGTGGATGAATTTCATTATAGTTTTCATTGTCTGTTCTCATTGCAGACGCTCTGGAAGCGTTGTCTATTTTATTTTTATATGAATTGGGTCTGAAATCCAGTATTATAGTTAATTTTTGTTTGTACCATTAGAATTATTCACAAATTGGTAATGAACTGGCATTTTACTGTTTATTTTCTATTAATCCTGGGAAACCAATAAATAGCTCCGTTGTATGTGTGTATATATATATATATATGTATTATACTGCACCTGGTGCTGTGCAGGTTGTTTTCACTGTGTTCTTGATGGCTGTCTAAAGTCTGCGTGCTGGTGATCAGATTTGGATGTATCATTTTGAGACTTTGTGGAGGAAGCAAAGAGAGAATGTCAAGTGGCAGAAATACCCATTGGTGTTACAGGTGCAGGAGGCCTGTTCGTCTGCGAGGACAAGGACGAGATGCAGTCTGCCCATATTGTAGTGGAGGATTTATTCAAGAACTTGATGATATGGTTCAATTCAGTCCATTGGATTTCTTTGGATTGGATAATGATGTTGAACATGAACAAAGATATGGGCCCATGGAAGCATTTTCAGCTTTTATGAGGCATCGATTGGCAGACAGAAGCCATGACACCAGAATGAGAACAGATTCAATTCCTGAAACCAGTCCAGGGTTCGGTCCATTATTGATATTTGGCGGCCAAATTCCTTTCAGGCTGTCTGTAAATGGTGGGTTTGAAGCTCTCTTTCCAGGGGCTTCTGGAATTGCGTTTACACGAGGTAATGCTGGTGATTATTTTATTGGCCCTGGACTGGAGGAATTATTTGAGCAGCTTTCTGCTAATGATCGGCGGGGTCCTCCCCCAGCATCTAGACTATCAATTGATGCAATGCCTACCATTAAGATCACCCAGAGGCATCTTCGTTCTGATTCACACTGTCCAGTTTGCAAAGAAAAATTTGAGTTGGGAAGTGAAGCAAGGCAGATGCCATGTAATCACATGTACCACTCAGATTGTATAGTCCCGTGGCTAGTCCAGCATAACTCATGCCCTGTTTGTCGTCAGGAGCTGCCGCCACAAGGATCAAGTGGTAGCAGTAGTTCCCAAAGCCCAAGCTCCCAAAGCCCAAGTTCGCGTACAGGGAGCAACCATCACAATGGAAGAGAGAATGGCCGGGAAGGAAGACGGAATCCATTATCCTACCTGTGGCCATTCCGCTCATCCAGCTCCAGCTCTAACCATGATGGGTCTACTGGAAGTAGCTCACCCACTGTACATGAAAATAACCACCCTACGGGTTACTCAGGATGGCCTTTTGATTAGAACTTTAATAATAATGAAAAATGGTAATTTCTTTGTGTTCTGGATCATAAATTAGTATCTCCATTGCTTCAGCGAATTGCATGGAGTGACTGGTTTGAGACCTGAATTCTACAAGTCTTTGAGTCTCTTGTTTAAAGTCATCTAGTCTTTGTGGTCTTCGCTCTGCAGCTTTATTTTGTAAATGACATTTTCTTCTTTGCTTAAATGTTTCTGCACGTTAATTCATAATGGGGTTGATGATTATCGGTCTAAATACTGCTTATGGCTCTCAGCGAGTTCCCTCAAAAGAACATGAAGTGCACAATTGCATTCTGTTTATTTTCCGCTCGAGTTTCACAAGTCTGCAACAGACTGCACTGGGTCTGGAGCTTCGGTTGGATCTAAGACATTATTTGGCAAGACACAGTCATGGAGGATGTTTCATGCTTTATTAGCCAACGACACCTGGGGCTTTTGCAGCCGGGGTTAATGACGTAATTCCAGTTGGGGCAAAATTATTCTTCCAGAATTTTTTTTGATATGGAATAACTAAATATTTAACCTCAAATAACATTTACTGTTAATGTACCAACGATATTAAAAAAAGAAAAAAAAAATCATAATAAGGCTAAATTGTTCCAAAGAAATGTACTAATAAACTAGTTATCTAATAGTAAAATTTATAAAATGAAAAATTATAAAAATAGTGTCTAAACTTTTTAGTTTTTTCTATTTTAGTATCTTATCTTATTATTATTATTATTATTATTTGCAATCAAGTGTCTAAACTTTACAAATGGACAATAACTCGGTTTTTCCAACCGATCTTGTGCTAACTGTGTGTTTGACTGTATTCTAATTAGGATCTAACGGCTCCACCTTATCTTAATTCTTCTACCACGTCATCTAAAACAAAGTACCAAATTTTTTTTAAAAAAAAAATTTCCATTTCCCTTGGGGCAATTCCAATCACACACCATGTTAGTATGGAAAATGAATTTTTTAGCTCTAATCACGACCCATTTTTCACACCAAAACGGACGTGGTGAACAGTGGCTACGCAGATATGGGTAGCCACTGTTCATGAAATGTATTTTGAGGTTTTTTTTTTCAATGTATCCATAACATTTAAAACTATTCAATTTAGTCCAAAATCTTATTGTATATGTATACTTTTTAAATAATTTAGTCCAAAATATTATTTTATTTACAATATTTTTATTAAATGAATTTAAAATATACCTCAATAAAAATATATAATTATAAAATAAATATAATTAAAAAATATTTAATAAACTTAAATAATTTAATATTAAAAACAACATTCTTTAAAACAAATATTAGATTACAACTCATTCATTAAAACTAAAATTTTTAGATTACAACTCTAAAATTAAATATTAAATAGAACATTCATAGCTTACAAAGTTACAATAATTTAATAATCGGCAAACCAATTTCGGATCCACCAATATCATAATATTGGCCAAAAGCATTAGAAACATAAGGCGGTGAATGTACTTATTGTCGTTGAGCTCTTTTTTATATAATTCTTTCTTGTTCAACTTGAGCAATGGTACGAATTCCTGGATCATGAATAAAATTCAAGTCTTGGTACAAAATTTGATTTTCTTCTTTCACTTCTTTGAGGGCTAAATTTTGGTTTCGAATTCCAATTGATTCTACCTCTCCAAACTTGACTTTCTTAACATTTCTATCACCTGGTCATTTTATTCTTTGATACTAGTAATAGTACTTGAAGTTTGTTCATCAATTCTTTTTTTCTATTTGGGGCTTTTTTACTCTAATGGATCATGAAGAACCGCCAACATCAAGATCTTCTAAATTAATAGAAAATAGCATATATCCATGAGATCTCGATATTGGAGACTCATAAGGGGAATAGTCTTACCTTAATGAAATATTGTTGAAGTTTTGTGATTGAAAAGCTTATCTTGAACTATTATTATTATCTTTACACTTTTCAAAATCATTAACCATGTGTCATACATGATCAAATTTAAAACCTTTTTTATATTGTGCATCTTGCATTAGTAATATTTTTGCTCAATCTAACTACAAATTGTTATAAATATAATGTAAAATTTTTAAAGGTATTGAACAAGAAATAAAAAATAAATTTAAACATAAATACTTACAATATCTTCATTTGAAGCACCACTTAGATCCATATTTTTAACTTGTTTAATACACCCATTCAATTTTCTCACTGCTTTTTCAATGCTTTAAATTCAAGCTTGCATAAAGTGTTTGCTACGCTCCTCCCAATCCTCATTCCTTTCTTGGTTATACTTGTCTTCCACTTGAGACCAAAAGTGATATGAAGACTGGTGAACACCTATAATTGACTCTTCAGAAATTTTCATATACACTTGGCATAAGAGCGCATCTTTAGGAATACTATAATCATATAATTAAATAGACATTTTTTTAATTTGTTAATGGTTGGAAAATGAAGTAGTTTGTTCTAATATCAGTAATATTCAACTTCATATTCTAATGAAGATGATACTATAATAATGAATAATCTCATTGTACAATAACAAGAAGAGGAGAAGATGATGTATCATATACATCATAATAACACAATCATTGCATACTTTGCACAACATCAACTACAACTCCATATGTCTCATCATGGATCGATTGTAGGTCATATTGTGATTCATCGAGATTGGGAAGCTACATATCATAATTTTTTCAACAATTATTTTTTTTTGATAATCTACAATATGATGATGATATATTTCAATGACGATATCAAATGTCTAAAAATTTATTCTTTCATGGTATCAGTGCTTTGGCTCTAAGAAATTAGGTTACGTATCTCTTAATTTGCATTATTTTTGTGTTTTCTTTGAATTCTTGAGCATCCGTGTTTGTTTTCTTGAATTTTTTATAGTTCTTTTCATTTTCTTTAATTCATTTAGTATTGATCTCTTTAGTTTTGTTCATAACTATATATCTATTTATTTTCTTGCATTCTTTAGATTCGGCCATCATACATATTCAAAAAAAATTCAAAATTAATTAGCAAGATTTTTAGATTTTAATTACTTCTTGGTTGTTTTCTTAAAATTCTTGGTACATTCAGTTGGCAAGATTTCAAATTTTTATTAATCTTGGTTGTTTCTTAATTTTCTTGAATTCAAATTCATAAATCTTGATTGTTATTGATTGATTCTTGGTTATTCTTCTTGAAATTTGAATTATTAAAGGGAATTCTTAATTGATTCCTTGTTTATCTTGGATTTGTGTTTGAAAAGTTAATCTTATCCTAATTAAACTAGGATAACAACATTTATCCTAATTAATATTCGATAACTTATCCTCATCTTGGAAAATAATAATTGTGAACATTAAGTGATCCTTTTCAATTAGGGATTTGGTTAGTTTATCCTAATCAAGAGTGAATAATTCAAATCAGCCTCCTTATCCTTAGCAAATTCGTTTCTTTTACTTAAAATTAAGATTCAAACTTTATTTCTTATCTTTTGTGTGCTTATCTTCAACTTTTGCGTGTGCTTTTGGGAGTTGCATTTTAAGTTTATCTTTTTGCCTCTAGAAATTATTTCTTTTACTTGTCTTTTGTATCTTTTTGAGTTTTCTTAAGTTTTGTATTTTTGTTTTCTTGATTTCTTATTTTTAGCTTTGCAATTTCTTATTACAAACCATTTGCATAAACTAAGTGTCTAGATTTTAATTTTATGAATTTTCACTTACGTTTAATTCTTTTGTGTTGTTTGGTTTGATTTACTTAAGAACATAAACAGAACAAGTTGAGAGGTGTGAGGTTTACCTTTGTGTGATCAAATCAGATTGAGTGCAAACATGAGTGACCCCCTTCATTCATTGAAAGCAAACACGTAAGGGAGTGTGGTAAGGACTTATTTATCTATTTTCTTGTTATTAACCTTTGAATTGTAGCAATGTCAACTAGTAGCAACGAAGACAAATTACCTAACAATCCACAAGCTAGGGAATTTGATAGAATGCAACGAGCTTTGATGGAGATCAATGATCAATTACAAAAGATGAGTATAAGAATTAAAGTGATTGAGCGTAAAACTGCACTAATTGAAGTTCAATGACAACCTAGAGCTGGAGAGGACCATGAGATAAATGTGGAAGTGCTTGTTGAAGAAGAGTTTTCATTTTTTATTGAGCAAACATATTGCTTATTTTCTAGTATTCTTAATTGAATGCAACTAAAAAGGAATTGCTCAACCTTTGTGGTGTTCAAATAATTAGAATTTAAGAGACTTAGTTTCCTTAGGTTTTAATTAAAAGATCAACCTTAAAATCTATTTTCTTGGCTTTCCTTGGGCGTGGTATTAGGTTATTAAATGGATTTTCAAATTAGTGATACACGGATTCACATAGCCAAAGGGTTCTGTATTCTATTCTTGGAGGTTTCTATAACATTTGGTATCAGAGCGTGGGTTTAGGTTTATGTTAAACGGGTTCTTAAAGCAGGTCATCTAGTTGTTTCGTATCACTTCATATTGTGAATGCAATAATACAACATGATTTCTAATTCCAACAATGAATTAATGGCACTAGTAGACTTGGATTATCAACTTTACAAAAAAGTAATAGTCATATTTTATATGTTAGCATATAGTCTATCGGCGGATGCAACTGATGAATATGTTAAAATTGGCGAGTCAACATGCTAAGAACCTCCAAGAAATAGAACCACGAACCCTAATGATTATAAACCCGTGAGTAACTATCTTGAAAACCCAAGAACAAATTGATTTCAACCCAAGGATCGCTTAGATTAGATTGGAAAGATAGATTGATCAAGATTAGAACCTAAAGAAAACTAAGTTCTTTAAACTCTAATCCTTAACACGCCACAAGGATAGATCAATTCCTTGATAAGTGGTTTATGTATTCAATAAGAATTCAAAAATTCAAGCAAATATGCAAAGGACCAACAATGTTGTTTATTCAATTCAAATATAATCTAATTCTATTTAAAACACACCAAAGGTAGGTAATTTATAGCACACCAATAAAAAACCCTAATATAATATAGGAAACTAAAGTTATTAATCGTCTAAGGCTGATTCGGGAGACTGGCGCTCACCAGTTGATACTCACAGACTGGTCTTTTGGCGCTTGCTAGTAATGACTGGCAGACTGGCCACTTCCTGAACACGTGAAGTTGATGTAAATTGACGCTCACTAGTGATGCCTTCATGCATTTAGACTTGCAAAATATTAAACCAAGCCCATTCATCTATCTTCTCACTTGTGTCAACTTTAGCATGACTTCCTTGATTAGCCTAATCCTGCATATAGCCAATTAAAGCCTCTTGGAGCTTTTTGGACCTTGACCTTGTAATTGGACCTTGTGGCATGCTTAATGGATCCTTATCTTCATCTTTGATTTTCTTGTTGTCCTCTCCATCAAGCTCACCATCTTTAAGCTTGGTCACATCTATATTATTCCCTCATTCTTTAGGATGATTCGTCCTCGAATTAAGCTCATCACCTACATCAAAAGGACTTAAATCAGCAACATTAAATGTACCACTCATATTATACTCACCTTTCAAATCAATCTTGTAGGCATTGTCATTGATCCTTTCTAGAACTTGAAATGGACCATCACCCATTGGACTTAGCTTAGACTTTCTCTAATTTGGGAACCTTTCCTTTCGAAAATGGACCCAAACCCAATCTCTATGTTGGAACACAATTGGAATCCGTCCTTTATTAACTCTCTCAGCCACTTTTGCATTTTTTTTTCAATTCTCTCTTTAACTTGCTTGTGTAGCTTTTTAACCAAATTCCATAGCACACGCCAAAAATAACTCAAAAATTTGACATCACCAAACTCATGTAAAAGATTAACAAATATACTCGACAAGGAAAGATCAAGGTCATTAGTGTTTAAGTAAACATCCTTATAAGTAACAACAAATAACATCTGACTTGAATGCAATGCATGCCTAATTTCACTTTCCCTAGCCAACAAACTACCCTTTTCTTTTGTTTTCTCTTTAGGCTGACTCTCACTCTTTGCCAACAAACTACCCTTTCTAACTTATATTGGTCTTTATACACTTCCTTAGGAGAAAGAGGTATTAGTGTAACTTTTCTCCCATCCTTCACAAATGAATACCTATTTAGAAAGCCATCATGGATAGCCTTTCTATCAAAATGCCATGGCCTACCTAACAAGATATGGCCAGCATGTATTAGTACTATATCACATAGCACCTCATCCGAATATCTACCAATTATGAAAGGTACAATAACTTGTTTATTCACTTTGATCTCACCATAATTGTTTAACCATAATAACTTATAAGGCCTAGAATGTGGAATCAAATTTAAACCCAATTTCTCAACCATTAAAGTGCTAGCAACATTTGTACAACTACCACTATCAATAATAACATCACAAGTCTTACCTTACACATGGCATCTTGTGTGGAAAATGTTATCTTTTTGCTGCTCCAAGGCATCTTCTTCTTTCATTTTTCAACTTAGTGTATGCCTAGCCACCAAGAGTTCACCTCTCATAGGACCCTCAATGCAATCATCGCTACCATCCTCCAATTGTGGTATCGTCTCATCATCATTATCACTATCCTCACTTGATGTTCCCTAAGCATTTGAAATACTTAATGTCTCTATTCTTTTTCTTGTTGATTTCGAGTTTAGATGCTTCTTTGCTGCCCGAAATGCTTTTCCCTTTATTCTCATTGGAAACAACCTTGTCATCACATTTCTTACCTTTTTTCCATGAATTAAACCAAGTTGGCCTATTACTTGTAGCACCCTTATACTCAAACCTTGATGCCCTCTAGGTTTTAGTTGCTTTCCACCTTAATTGCAAGGTGAACTAACTCCTCAAGCTCCACATAATGTAGCTTCCCTATCCTCCTCCAAATCAACTCTAGTCATGAGCATCTTCATCTCCTTGTAGTAATCCTCAACACTCTTTGTACCTTGTCTCAAAGTTTGGAGTCTTTGATGTAACTCCTTATGGTAATGCCTCGGTACAAAATGCCTCCTTATGATAGTCTTAAGTGTAGTCCAACTATCAATAGGCTCTTTCAATTTCCTCCTCCTACTAACTACCGATTGATCCCACCAAACTATAGCATACTCACTAAATCTAATCTACCTCCTTCAACCCAACCTGATCGCCACTAGTTTATGGTTAATTTTATGAGAAAAGTACATTTTTGTACCCTGTGGTTTCAAGTTTTTATACATCTAACCCTGTGGTTTTTTTTGTGACATTTAAAGGTCTGTGGTTTGATTTTACTTGCATTTTAATACCCTACTTAGTAATATTATTAAAAATATATCATGTAATGATAAAATAATATGAATATTTAATAGTTAAATTATTTACTAAGTAGTATATCATTCAACAAACTAAAATAAATTTACAAAAAATAAAAATAAGGTGTATTTTTTATTTTATTGGGAATAAAAATAAATAATTTTTAAAATAAATTTATGATATTTCTGAAAGTATCTAAATAGTCATATTGATGGTAAATCACATGTAAAACATTTTTATTAGTGAAAAATAGTGTTATGTTAATATTTTATTATAAAATAATGATAATATTAGTTGAGAGTGTATTAAAGTGTTAAAAAATCAAACCACAGACCTTTAAATGTCACGAAAAAAA